>CM017194.1:18331886-18359386 GCA_004837865.1 Musa balbisiana | reverse complement strand
TGCAATTCAAGCTAAGGGTCGGTTGAATGAAGGCAGCTCTTGACTGTTGTGCTTTCTTTGATCCTATATTTTGATCAAAACTACGTTTCGTTGCAGCTTTATGTGTGAGCGAGCTCGGCTTAAACCCCCTATCAAGGAGAAGAAGGTGCTGAAAGCCGAAGAAGTTGATTCGAATACGGAAAGAAAGAGTGCGGTAATCAGTTGAAAGAGAAGAAGATGTTGGTAGAAAGTGTGTTCCAGAGAACAGCATAGGAATTAGCTCCGTAGAGTAGATTTGGTCCAATTCTAGGCTCGAATTTAGAATAATTGAACTTGAGACTGAAACAGTGATTATGTTCTCTGCTTCTCATTATGGAACACGAACACTTTTTTGTTGAGCGAATGGGACAAAGCAGGCTTACTTTGGTTTGCACTGATCTGGTCATTCTCCTTATCCAGCTTTCTCTTCTGCCGTGGCGAAAATCAATGAGACTTATAATACAAAAGGAGCGAGCACCGGCTACGATTTGATCTGTAGGCCTGGACCGGGACCTAGGACTTTGATCTTGCACCGAGTATCGTCGCGTCGGTGGGGGAATATATCAAATCATGCTATACCTTCTAGCCATTAGAATCTTTCTGTTTACTTGCGCGTGAGGAGCTGCACCATGTGCGACTTGGAGGGAGGAGTAGTGAGCGGATGCCTCCTTTTATGGGGTTTTGCTATGACCGAATTCCCCATATGGCTGTTGAGGCAATTAATGCAACTGATCCGGAACTTGAAGACCGATTGCTGCAATAGAACAAGTAGATTTGACGCGGGCAGCCACTTTTGAACGATCCTAGCCTGTTCCTGACTTGAATTGCTATAGTGGTTACTGCTTTGTAACTCCACTCTATGAGGTCTCTTTGAAAACCGAAACCACCTTCTTGCTGCTCAACTTGGCACTATACGGCTATTTCTATTAGCAAGACTCAAAAATAACGTAAGGAGCAGAACTCACTCCCAGAGATCCTTAGTCGTAAAAGAACCTACTCTCTCGTAGAGTAAAGCCAATAAACAATCTTCGACAGGGTGAAGATGTTCGATAAAGAGGGCCAATTATGATGGTTAATGGGTGGACCCATATAGATAATCGGTATTTAGGGACTCTATCGCGCTGTTTGTTGAAATGCTTGTTGACGTGAATCTTGACGGTATTTTCGACCCTTGACTATACCTGAAAGCCCTTGCGCTTAAAATATTGAAGAACGGAAACTGTCAACTTGACCTCGAACAGAAAACAACATTTCATAGCACGGCTTCTGGTACTTAGAGGATGATCATTAAACCCCTATAAGGGTTGTCTTAGTATCCCTTACAATTCTTAGGGTATTCATTAGGAAGTGAGGTGGTTCCCACCCTATCTTGCTAAGACGAGTAAATGGCCCACTACCACACAGACTTTGGACTCGTTTATGAGCTACCTTATAGATTAGAAACGGAAAGTCAAAAATGTTTAACCTGCTAATGCTCTAACTCTAAGTAGAAAGCTCGCTCGCATAATGAATCATAAGGCTTGGCTCTCAACTTTTATTTGAACCAGAAATGGAACCCTATTACTAGGCTCGCTCTCCTATTTATAAGGATGAAAGTAAAAATAATATCCTATAAGCAACATGTCATGCCACTGATAAGGAAAAGTGATGGATTACTATTCTATAAGGGAGTGCCATGCCTGCCACAGAGTCTCTGAAAGTCAGTCCCGTCCCGTGCTCATTCTTCAAACCCCTTCCAACTAGGCTTCGAAGCAGATTATCTGTGCGTTTGGCATGGTAGCTGCACACTATTGTGATGAAAATTCCGCGGTTTATTATCGTAGATCATTGTGATGCCCAAGGAAAGAAAAGAAGGTGGAAAAGTGCCAAAGCTCGTCTTTCAAAATAAAGAGATTGCCCACTACTTCCTAGAACGAGGACATTAGGGGATTCCTAAGAGCGCATTACCTGTCAGAGAGATTCCGTAAACTTAAAGAAGGGAACTCTGTAAGCGAAAACTGTAAGAAAATCACTAAGTCGCTCGCGTAAGCGCTAATTATTTTGCTTGTTGAGATGATTGCCCTAAAAAGATAGATCCTATGTCTTTCGTTCAGCAGAGGAAGTCCATCTTATAGAGTCGAAGGTCATCAGTCTTAATCATCCGCGGGAGAATCCTCTGCGCATTCAGTTAAGGTCGGTGAAGCAGCTCTTGACTCTGTTGTGCTTTACTTTGATCCTACTATCTTTGATCCAAAAGCTACGTTTCTGTCTGAAGCGTGAGCGAGCCTCGGCTTAAACCCACTATCAAGGAGAAGAAGGTGCTGAAAGCCTAAGAAGCTTGATTAGAATCCGGAAAAGAAAGAGTGCGGTATCCTGTTGAAAGAGAATAAGATGTTAGGTAGAAAGTGTAGTTCCAGAAGAAGCATCAGAATTAGCTCCGTATGATAGAATTTGGTCCAACTTCTCGTGCTCTGAATTTAGAATAATTGAACTTGAGACTGAAACACGTGCTTATTGTTCTCCTGCTTCTCTTCTGGAACACGACCACTTTTTTGTTTGAGCGACATCGGGACAAGCAGCTTACTTTGGTTTGCACTGATCCTGTTCATTCTCCTTATCCAGCTTTCTCTTCTTCTCTTGGAGAATCAAATGAGAATTATAATACAAAGGAGCGAGCACCCGGCTTCCGATCTTGATCTTGTTAGGCCTGGACCTGGACCTAGACTTTGATCTTGCACCGAGTATCGTCGCGTCGGTGGGGGAATATATCAAATCCATTCTATACCTTCTAGCATTAGCATCTTTATGTTTTACTTGCGCGTGAGGAGCTGCACTCATGTGAGTTGGAGCGGAGGACGTTAGTGAGCGGGCTGCCTCCTTTCTATGGGATTCTTGCTATGACTCGACTTCCCCATATGGCTGTTGATGATAATGCAACTGATCCGGAACTTGAAGACCCGATTGCTGCAATAGAACAAGTAGATTTGACGCGGGCAGCTCACTTTTGAACTGATCCTATCCTGTTCCTGACTTGAATGCTATAGTTGGTTACTGCTTTCGTAACTCCACTCTATGAGCTTCTCTTTTGAAAACCGAAACCAACCTTCCTTGCTGCTAACTTTGGCACTTATCCGGCTATTTCTCCTTAGCAAGACTCAAACTAACGTAAGCGAGCAGAACTCACTCCCAGAGATCTTAGTAAAAGAACCTACCTCTCTCGTAGACGTAAAGCCAATAACCAATCTTTTCTACAGGGTGAAGCTGTCGATAAAGAAGGGCAATTATGATCGTTTAACATGGGTGGACTCATATAGCTAATCGGTAATTTAGGGACTCTATCGGCTGTTTGTTGAAATGCTTTTTGACCGTTGAATCTTGACTGTATTTTCGACCCTTGACTATACCTGAAAGCCCTTGCGCGTTAACTTATTGAAAGAACGGAACTGTCAACTTGACCTCGAACAGAAACAACATTTCCTAGCACGGCTTCTGGTACTTAGAGACTGATCATTAAATCCCCTATCACGGGTCTGTCTTATTATTTCCATACATATATCTATAAGGGTATTCATTAAGGAAGTGAGATGTTTCCCCCCTATCTTGCTAATACGAGTAAATGGCCCACCTCTACACAGACTTTGGACTCGTTTATGAATGCTCGCCTATATATTAGAACGGAAAGTCAAAATGTTAACTCTAATGCTCTAACTCTAAGTAGAAAGCTCGCTCGCATAATTGAATCATAATGGCTTGGCTCTCAACTTTATTTGAAACAGAAATGGAATCCCTTGTTACTAGGCTCGCTCTCACTATATAAGGATGAAAGTCAAAATAATATCCTATAGCAACATTTCATTCCACTGATAAGGCAAAGTGGATGGATTCTTACCTATTCTATAAGAGTGCCATGCCATGCCAGCAGAGTTCTCTGAAAGTCCGTCCCGTCCCGTAGCTCCTTCTTTCAAAACCCCTTCCAACTGGGCATTCGAAGCATATTATTCTGTGCGTTTGCATTGGATATCTCTCACACTATTGTGATGAAACTTCCGCGGCTTTATTCTCTAGCTCACTTTTTGATGCCCAAGGAAAGAAAGAAAGGTGAAAAGTGCCACAGCTACGTCTTTCAAATAAAGAGATTTGCCCACTACTTACTAGAACGAGGACATTAGGGGATTCCTAAGAGCGCATTCCCTGTCAGATGAGATTCCTGTAAACTGTAAAGAAGGGAACTCTGTAAGCGAAACTGTAAGAACTCACTTAAGTAGCTCGCGTAAGCGCTTAATTAATGTTGCTTGTTGATTCTTGATTGCCCTAAAAAAGATAAGATCCTATTCTTTCTTTCATACAGAGGAAGTCCATCTTATAGAGTCGAAGGTCAGTCTTAGGCTCATTCCCCGCTCTCCTTGTTGAGGAATATCGGGATTCTATCAAAAGAGGAGGTTTCCATTTTCTTCGTTCGGATTGAGAAAAGAAGTATCTTGGCTAACTGCCTTTGACCTCTTTCTATGCTCAGTATCAGATCTTCCTGACTGGCTGGGAGGAGTAAAATCCTAAGAAACACTCATTAGGTACTTATATCACTCCTACTCGAATGTCAACTCTTCCAGAGGGAGAAGGGAATAGAGAAAATAGGACGGATTGCTTCCTTTATTCTTGTTCTACCCTTTGTTCTATTCGAAATTGTTCACTTTCTTTTGATGAATGCTTATGAGAGAGTTGAGGCCTTAATGTTTACCCTCGAGGGTCAATCCGATTTGAAACATTGAATGTTTCCCCTGAGCCGAAAGAAAGAGGGGAGGCGTCGCGTCGGGACCGGGTTGATTGCTTCCTGTACCTTAATGCTTGGATATCCCTTGATTTATCTTGGTGCCGATCCTACTTGAAAAAGAATCATCACCATCATTAGGATGCTATGCTATATAGTTGCATCACTATCATTAGGATGCTATATAGGTTTTTCGATGGGGGGTGTGGAGGTGGAATTCTTTGGTGGACTTGCTGCTTTTCTATAATCCCAGCATACCCTTACTTCTTTGGTATCCTTCTGGGCTGATTTGGATTGTTTCAGTCCAAGAAAAGAGAATGGAATGAAGACGATTTATCCCGCGACTCAAAAGAAAAGGCCCGAGAGACGAGTTCTCCTGTGTGGCTCCTTTCTTCTGTGAAACCACTTTATTCTTTATTGCACAAAAGAACTTATGGGATTTGGCTGGTGACTCCGCGAAAAGAGTGGTTCTCGCTTCACAACGATGAAACGTGGGCTAGGGTAAGGGGGAAATAGACCCATGAAGGAACTGAATTCCATGCATATTGAGAGAGAATCAGTGGTAGTCCCAGAGAGAGAGGGAAGATTCCAAAATCAAAGGAATTGCTTCGTGTAGGTGGATTCTTTTATTTTAGGAGAGAATCCTGAGAAAGTGAGCAAATTGTATATCTGAATATGGCCTTTCCATCATAGGGGCACGAAGGAATAAGAGTCGAAAGCTTTTCCCAGAATTGTGGGATCCTTTAGGAAAATGTCCTGTAAACAGATATTGATAGCTGCTGGTAACCGGTTTGATCAAGTACACCGGATTATGTCCATCCGCTGTGACCTCTCAGTGCTGCTCCCAGTCGGGCATGAGTCAAACGGAAGGTTTGGGGTTATTAACAGAGCAGATGGGATCAAAGCAATTTTCCGAAGATTTGTGAAAGAATTGAAGAGACTATTGCAATCCTCGGCTGGCTTTCCTCAACTGGCTAATAAGCGCTTTCTCCTTTAATGGAAGAAACCAATGGCTTTGAATGATATCCTCCTACCAGGGCAAGCGTCGGGTAAGTGGGGTCCGGGTCAGTCTAGACCGGGTCATAATGTGACACAGATAATAGCAATAATATCCATATTCGAAGCAATATCTATAGATATATTCTCTAGGCATAGATCCATTCTATAGGCTGAATAATCTTTCAATAAATAGGGCCGAGGAGAAGTTAAGAGTACGAGGATAATGACGATCTTTCATTCTGCAAATAGATTGTTTTGCATTTGATGGCTGTGCCACACGGAAGAGCCACGCAGACAAGTTGAGTACTTCCCTATTGCGCCGGAAATGAAAAGGTTACCTAAGGAACTGAAGCTTTACACGATGGGGGGAGAAGGGGTGTAACCATAAAAGTAGCAACACGACCTTAACCAACGTGACAAATCTTACTCATATATGAATGTACAAGAGAGTTTCGTACCACTACGAATGAATGTAAAAGAGAGTTTCTATACAACGAATGAATGAATGATAGTAAAAAAAGAAAGTGTGTTTCTCTACATTGGGCATGCATCTCTTATGAGGGAGGAATTGGCCCAACATGATCCGTGCTTTCTCGAGTCAAGAAGGAATGAATGGGGTGTCCGCCTTCTATAGGTATAGAATCCCTTCCTTCCGGTTTCTAGGGATAGGAGATAAGGTCGGTCTGGGAATAGGATTGTTCGAGGTAAAGTAGCCTAACTAAAAAGGGGAGACTTTCCCGAGTGGAAAGAGTAGGAAAGCTGGTGGGTCTCCTCCTTCCTGAAAGCTGTAAGTAGCACCTGCATCGACCGCTACGCAGAAAGCCTCGGACATCCAGTAAGTCATCCTCTTCTCTTCCTCCTCTAAGTCGTCTTGACTCTCCTTTGTTGGTACTGTAATCATTGACTCGGGGGGGGGGGGGGGGGGGGGGGGGGGGGGGGGGGGGGGGGGGGGGGGGGGGGGGGGGGGGGGGGGGGGGGGGGGGGGGGGGGGGGGGGGGGGGGGGGGGGGGGGGGGGGGGGGGGGGGGGGGGGGGGGGGGGGGGGGGGGGGGGGGGGGGGGGGGGGGGGGGGGGGGGGGGGGGGGGGGGGGGGGGGGGGGGGGGGGGGGGGGGGGGGGGGGGGGGGGGGGGGGGGGGGGGGGGGGGGGGGGGGGGGGGGGGGGGGGGGGGGGGGGGGGGGGGGGGGGGGGGGGGGGGGGGGGGGGGGGGGGGGGGGGGGGGGGGGGGGGGGGGGGGGGGGGGGGGGGGGGGGGGGGGGGGGGGGGGGGGGGGGGGGGGGGGGGGGGGGGGGGGGGGGGGGGGGGGGGGGGGGGGGGGGGGGGGGGGGGGGGGGGGGGGGGGGGGGGGGGGGGGGGGGGGGGGGGGGGGGGGGGGGGGGGGGGGGGGGGGGGGGGGGGGGGGGGGGGGGGGGGGGGGGGGGGGGGGGGGGGGGGGGGGGGGGGGGGGGGGGGGGGGGGGGGGGGGGGGGGGGGGGGGGGGGGGGGGGGGGGGGGGGGGGGGGGGGGGGGGGGGGGGGGGGGGGGGGGGGGGGGGGGGGGGGGGGGGGGGGGGGGGGGGGGGGGGGGGGGGGGGGGGGGGGGGGGGGGGGGGGGGGGGGGGGGGGGGGGGGGGGGGGGGGGGGGGGGGGGGGGGGGGGGGGGGGGGGGGGGGGGGGGGGGGGGGGGGGGGGGGGGGGGGGGGGGGGGGGGGGGGGGGGGGGGGGGGGGGGGGGGGGGGGGGGGGGGGGGGGGGGGGGGGGGGGGGGGGGGGGGGGGGGGGGGGGGGGGGGGGGGGGGGGGGGGGGGGGGGGGGGGGGGGGGGGGGGGGGGGGGGGGGGGGGGGGGGGGGGGGGGGGGGGGGGGGGGGGGGGGGGGGGGGGGGGGGGGGGGGGGGGGGGGGGGGGGGGGGGGGGGGGGGGGGGGGGGGGGGGGGGGGGGGGGGGGGGGGGGGGGGGGGGGGGGGGGGGGGGGGGGGGGGGGGGGGGGGGGGGGGGGGGGGGGGGGGGGGGGGGGGGGGGGGGGGGGGGGGGGGGGGGGGGGGGGGGGGGGGGGGGGGGGGGGGGGGGGGGGGGGGGGGGGGGGGGGGGGGGGGGGGGGGGGGGGGGGGGGGGGGGGGGGGGGGGGGGGGGGGGGGGGGGGGGGGGGGGGGGGGGGGGGGGGGGGGGGGGGGGGGGGGGGGGGGGGGGGGGGGGGGGGGGGGGGGGGGGGGGGGGGGGGGGGGGGGGGGGGGGGGGGGGGGGGGGGGGGGGGGGGGGGGGGGGGGGGGGGGGGGGGGGGGGGGGGGGGGGGGGGGGGGGGGGGGGGGGGGGGGGGGGGGGGGGGGGGGGGGGGGGGGGGGGGGGGGGGGGGGGGGGGGGGGGGGGGGGGGGGGGGGGGGGGGGGGGGGGGGGGGGGGGGGGGGGGGGGGGGGGGTGACTCTCCTTGTTGGTGATTCTTCCTTACTGTAATCTTGACTCTCCTTTTTCTGATCCAAAGATGGGATTGGGTTGTTGGTTTAGGGTAGGGAATTGCTAAAATAAGGGATTCTTGAGCAACAACGTTTAGACTTATTGAGTGATGTATGTCATCAGTAGCAAAAAGGTAGAAGGCACTTGGCATAGCTTCGAGTTGCTTCCAAAAAGGATGGGACTAATGACACTCCATGACCGGCGCACTGTCTGAGGCCTCCCTTGGCTAGGGGCTCCTTTCCCGAGTCAATTGATTGTTTTGCTTTTCCGATGGCTTTCCTACTTGCTACCGTTGTAGTTATCTTTCTTCCATTACCGACGCTGTCGCTTCCTTTCCCCCAGCTATGGCACTGCTCTTTCTCTTATTTCTTCTATGTGGTAGCCATTAGTGCCGATTCTCTAAGTATTTGTATTTCTCTATCTACGAATAGGCTCATTTATCTATCGACGAATAGGCTAATTCCCTTATTTATGTACAACTTACACCAATGGATCAGTCTGTTCAGCCCGAAGTAGAAGCCCCTATTTGACGTTTACGTTCATGCGAGCTGAGCTCTCTTATCACTAGTTCCTGAGAGGCGCCAATTTACTACTTCACTCCTTAAGCATAAGAATGACTGAACTCCTTATTAGTACTCCTGTGTTGTTAATAATGGAAAGATGATTTTATTGGGAACGCTATTCCATTGCTGTCTCGGAGAAGCGCACCACCGAATGATTCTCTGTCCTGTGATCGTGGGGTAGAAGATCAGCTAACTATTCGACCTTTTGTGCGGGCTATTTCGAAAGTATAGCACACACCGTTCACATTTCATATACAGGCGAACTCTACTCTATTTCAGTACAGAAGCATGGTTCCAGCTTCGTTAGCGCAACATGGAACTCTCAACTCTCCACAACGCCCTCACTCGACTCTCATGCGGATTCTCTCGTATAAGTAATGACTCATAGAAATCTTTAACCTCATCTCAACACTTTGGAAAAGCAAATCCATATAGATATATGTTCTTTTTGACAATACAAGATCTCCTAGCATTAGAAAGTGCTTCCGCTGTCCTACCTTCCAACGGTAAGGCATCAACCCGAGCCGAGATAAAGTGCTTCCGCTGTCCTACCCTCCTTAGGTAAGGCATCAACCATAGCATAGCATTGAATTATGGAAAGCCTTTGATCAATTATGGTTTAGGACCTGTGGCTCCATCTTCAGGAGTTTAGTTTGGTTCCTATATTAGAACTATATTAATTATCAATAACAATTCTATTGGCGGTTGTTCGGTAAACCTTAATTCTCAATAACCATTCTATTGGCATTGTTCGGTAAACCTTAATTATCAATATCAATTCTATTGGCTGTTTCTCGAAAAAGAGGAATTCATTGCTATAGGCGGGTCCAAAGTCAAAGGAAGAACACTTTCACTCCTTTCTCTTAGACTAGTTCTTTCTTCTTTGTCAGCACCAAAGAAAGGCGGGAGTAATTCAAAACGCTTGTCCACATGTTTTATTCTTGGGGCGGTGTATACTCAATTTAACTTAGGCTGATCTAGGCCCCCAAAATGCTTGAGCCGAGTGGATGAGTTTTGCTAGTTTCAGATTGAGTTGGTTGTAAGTAAACTAGTAATTTCTGAATACATCTTGAGAGTACTGTTTTCCGCATTAGAAAGTTTGTTGCGCTAACGGAGCTCACTGACTAAACCCCTTAACTCTAAGTAAGGCGGCATTTGCTGCGGGTTACCCCAATAATCCACTCGTAATAGAATCAGCTTAGCTCGCTAAAAAGAAGCGGAAAGCCACCAATCTTACTACTCCCAAAAGCAGGCTGATAGGAGTTCTTACCATTTCCAGGCTTTCTTTTCTATCGTGAGAACAGAGCCGCAATTTCGTTCTCAGTTCGCAAGCCGCCATCGCAGCCGACGCAGTTCCGTCTTCATTCGATCTGAGCTCGGTTGCAGTGGTAAGAATCATTGGCTCTGTATCGACTGAATCACTCTATCTAAGGGATAATGAGGATATGTAAGTTCTGCGAGAGAGAACAGAACGGGGTATAATCCCTTTCTTTACACTCTACTTGAGACTCGACTTTCCACTTCTATTGAACAATAGAATAGGGCCATAAACACTAAGAATTGAGAAATGAATGCACACTATCCACGCTCCGCCAATATGCTAACGCTGAGGTGAGAGTAGCATGCATTAGAAAGACTACTACTTCTTGAGTGAGTTCGCTTCATTCAATCAAATGGATAAGCTAATCTGTAAACTCCGCCCAACTTTGCTTTGCGACAAACCGATAGCAGACCAGGGCAAGCATCTGTTGCTGTAATAGAATCCACATCAGCCCCTCCTCCCGCGTAGCCAATAAGCTCTTTCACCCTTGCTTTGCTTGTTCTAAAGCTTCTTTGGGTTTAGATCTTGTTCCGGCAAACTCTCTTATTAAGGCACCTGCTCCAATCAAATAGTAAGTTGGTGCTCCTCACTCCCTTAACAGACAAAGAGTACATCTTTTTCGTTGTTTCACGCTTGTTAACTACCCGTCATAGGGAAACACACTCATTTCAACCGATAAACAGTCCTTATTATGTATTTTAGCCTAACATCTCATTTGTTCAAAGCCACTTATCCAGGACAGGAAGGACAACCTATGGCGCAAGGGAACAAGCTAACATGTAGTAGAGTGAAATAAACCCTATAGCAGAAAGAAGGAAGTGTGAGGGTGCAGAACCTGTGTGACGCAAGAAAACAAACGCAGAGTTATAAGCGCAAAAGAATGGAATGCACATGGTTATATAAAAAGGTTACATTCAGAACCTCTATGTGATCCTCACAACAAAGAATTGAACTGAAAGATCCCGATCTTGACTCTACACTTTAAGAATCAATAGCTACTTACTTTATCCCGAGAAACTTTCCTAGCACTGCTTTATCTGTAAAGTAAACAAATCATTCTTCAAACAAATATCTAACAGAACACAGTCAACAACTCTTTTAGCCGATGAGGACCCCTCTCAAGTTTCTGATCTCGTAGACAACGCTGATTCACTTCCCGCAACAGAACTCTATGAGTTAACTCAAACAGTAACTCTATCTTCCAGAGAAGCCAAAGCCACAATAACCTCTTTCTTAGACACCGAACCCAGACCGCTATCACACTCCCAGTTCCATTTTGCATGTTTTACTTGCGCTAACGGGCCTCCAATTCAATTATGGATTTCCATACCTAGATATAGAATATTTAGTCAAGAGACTGCTTCTTCGGATTCCTAACCCGCAAGAGACTGCTTCTTCGGATTCCTAACCTGCTCTTTCAACTGTTTCAACAAATTATGACTTAAATAGAAGATTCTTACTTTTACGCTGAAAACTGGATACTTCTGGATTTGGAAGTGATATTGAAATTCATGAGTTGCGCGTAGGGAGTTATGTGAGTTCATGTCTTCGTCAGCTAATGCGAGTGACTATAGCGTTAGGAGCTGCCGCGTAGTGGGCTTCCATCGTAAATAACTGCACTGCTTCCATATAGGACTAGACTGATTGCTATAGGGCATAAGCCACCTGTACGTACTTTTCTTCTTCCCCGGCCCGGCGCACAAGGTAAGAACCCTCTCTAAGGCAACCGATCAAAAATCAAATCATGGAATTGCGGGGCAAGGCACCACCCTTTCTTGAAGGCCCTATACAAATAACTTGGCTTGCAGGACAAAGGCAGCTACACCGGCGTTAGCGAGCTTGGGGAGCTCCTGCCGCTACACCAATTATTGAAGTGCAAAGGAACTGAGGAAAGACTTGGTTATGACTGAGCTCCTGCCGCTCCCGAAATTGAATTAGATTTGATGGGCCTAAGAATGCAACCGGGCAGCTCAAGCCTAAAACAAGTGAGTATCAGCCCGTAGGGGAACCTCAAAGAATTCAACCAGTAAGTATCAGCCTGAAACCACCAAGCAACTACTAATGTTGCGCGGTAGCGAGTTTCAGTCCAAGTCTCTTTCCGGGCAGCTCAAGTCTAATACCAGTGAGTCGGAGCCTTCAACCAGTAAGCTCAAGCCTTAGAGCTAGTAGCAACAGAATGAGACCACCGACTGAGAGACTGAAACCGGGCAGACTCAGAATTGAACTCCGGAGTAACAGTTTAGGTAGGCAAGGAGACAAGCTACTCCTGACTTCACGTCCAAAAAACACGGGGCCAAGTCACTACTAATGTGACGCGGCAGGGAGTTCCGGAAAAAATCTGAGAAATCAGGTCATCTATTAGCTAAAATCCCAGTGCGTTGAGCCAAGTAACTACTAATGTTACGCGGCAGTGTTGTTGCACGGGAAAACGCAAATTGGAAGTCCGTGTCGGGTCATCTATTAGGTAAAATGACTTGGCTACGAAAAAACCCGGGTTTCGTGAACTTTTCATGGAAATTGACCCAGCTATTAGGGGAAATCAGGTCACTGCCAAAAAACACGGGTTTTGGTGAGCTTCTTGCTCCTCTCTTGCTCCTCTACTGATATCTGTTCTCTCCTCTGATCTTGCTCTTTGAACTCAGCTGACATACCATACTGGTTCAGATCCTTTGCCAACAACTATAACTCGAACAGGACTACTAGGGTCAGGCAACTACTAGAGTGTAAAGGGAAGCATCTATATAAGTGGCACAGGACTTCCTCATAACTCTGAGTACCAGGGTACGGGACTTGTTTATAACTACCTATTTGTTGTGCAGCTCACTTGAACTCCCCTTGAAAGTAAGAATTCCACTACTTTCCCTGAGGCCAAACACGGGACTTGCCCATGTACTCGGAGTTTTCAGACCATCTATCCCTCTCTGGCTCTGGCTCTGTCAACTAATACTGATTCAACAGGACTACTCTACCTACACAGTTATTCGTTACTGCCGCTAGTGTTCGCTCTGGCTAATGATGATGTTTCCTCCGTTCAAGGTCATAAGAGTAAGATAAGGATTCCATTCCTGTTGAAAGAGCTGGATCAGATGAATAAGATGGAAAGGCGACTCAAGCTCAAGAATCAGCAGTGCCGGTAGGGGATTTTCTAGTTTCTATTCCTGGAGCTGAAGCAAAGGGTGTTTGTTCTATGGAGAGAGTAAGGAGTGAGTTCAAAAGTTCACTATTTTCGTCTAGTAAAGTAGCTAGGGATAGTTATAAGAGCAAGAGAATCAGTAGATTCAAAGTCCGGAAAGAAAGCCGAATGCCCAGACTTTGTTGAAATAGATTCAGCAGCTACCGATGCAGGACTTTAACCTTGCCTGACTTTGTCGAATGGAAGGGCAGTGGATGCCTATAGATCATAAGCGTGAGAAGAACCAGTTTACTGTGTTGTCTCCAAGAATTCAGAGCAGGGAACAGGCTACGCGGAACAGGCTACAACTACTGATTCAACTGGACCAGACCACGACCACTAAACTACCGGTACCTACCATATCTTATATTTGGGAGTACCTCTTGTTGGGGATGAAAACCCGGATTTTGAGTGCTGTGTTCCGCTAGCGCATTCCTTTAATTACTTGTTTCATTCTGTTACTTACTACCTGGATTCTACCTGGATTCAGTTTATTACCTTGGAACAGGGCATCTAAGTTCTTCTAATTACAAGTTTTGTTTCTCTGCTGAGTTATACTTATTATCGGAGTTAGTGGGCGAGTCCTGTCTTTATGGCTAAAGTGAGTGAGTTTTTCCTACTCCTGGTTCTGCTCCTGTTCGAGTGCTTTTCTTGTTTGATCCGGTTTCTTATATAAGGAGAGATAGAATTTAGTATGATTTCTGCTACTGTGTGTCTACTGTGTTTGTAGAGGAGAAATGAAAGTCGTTGGCCTATGGTTTTTCAGTCCATTTCTCAATTCCAACGGTGTTAAGTCAACTCTCTCACTCTCTTCTTTAGTTCACTACCGGTAAGTCAACTCCCCCCGCTTATCAAACCATAAGGAATGCAATAACCAAGTAGCTACGCACCTAGCTGCCAGCCTTCGATAGCGACAAACAAAAGCTACGAGTTCCATGTTCTAAATGATCTCAGATTTACATTAGCATGAAATGATCTTTGAGTTAGGTTAGACTTTACTATGATATATCTATATCATATGCTATCTAGATTCAATATTCAATTCATGGTTTACTTCACTTAGGCCCAACTCCGCCGACTTAGCTTAGTGATTAATGCAAGTAGAGTCGAAAGTCTCAAGTCAGGTATCAATCAATTGAACCCCGGGAAAGTAGCTCGCTAACGCTAGATCAGCTCCACTCCCTTCTTGATACGAAACGAGGAGACTGCTTGAGCACGGATGAAACACAAGGCTGAGTTAGGCCTGTGCTCTGTTCTGTAAAGTAATAAAAGATATATAAGTCGAATATGATAGATAAGAATACGGATAGAGAAGAGCGGCGTATAACAAATATGTCTATCTGAGACTCTACTCTACTTAAGAATGTATGTCTATCTGAGACTCTACTTAAGAATTCAGAATGTATGTATGTCTATCTGAATATCGGGAACCCTATACTACTTTAGGACAGAGAGGCATAGGCACTTGTGCTTGTGTTAGATAAGTGGATACTTCGCCTTTACTTTCCGCGCCCTGCTAAGTCATTTAGGAATTAGACCTAAGACGATTCTCAATAGAAAAACTTCCAGCATTTCGGTTTGCTTAAGGGGAGAAAAGGAGAGGTAAGATCTATCCCTAAATATGACAATTTGAAGAACTAACAAGCCAATCACCTTTACTAGACAACTTTCGAACTCCAATAAATCTACTACAAAGAAGCTTGAAGCGGTTGTGCTTGTTTAAATCCACTCGAGAAGACAGATTATAAGAAGGATCACAGGATAAGAAGAATCATCACAGGAAGGAAAGCAGTTGGGGCAAGTGCAATAAAAGCTGTTGGCGCAAGAAAAGAGGGAGCCCTGTAGAAGTGTTACCTTAATCCATTTATTATACCTAGCTATGTTTTTGAGAGTGGAATCCCTAGTTTCAGTTCCAGGATATGATAAGAAGCTTGAGCAATGGAGTGTTACTCTACTAAAGAATTTCATATAAGTGCAACATTCTACCATTGGGTCAAAAGCATGTTACTCTATAATATCGGGAACCCTATACTACTTTAGGACAGAGAGGCATAGGCACTTGTGCTTGTGTTAGATAAGTGGATACTTCGCCTTTACTTTCCGCGCCCTGCTAAGTCATTTAGGAATTAGACCTAAGACGATTCTCAATAGAAAAACTTCCAGCATTTCGGTTTGCTTAAGGGGAGAAAAGGAGAGGTAAGATCTATCCCTAAATATGACAATTTGAAGAACTAACAAGCCAATCACCTTTACTAGACAACTTTCGAACTCCAATAAATCTACTACAAAGAAGCTTGAAGCGGTTGTGCTTGTTTAAATCCACTCGAGAAGACAGATTATAAGAAGGATCACAGGATAAGAATCATCAACAGGAAGGAAAGCAGTTGGGGCAAGTGCAATAAAAGCTGTTGGCGCAAGAAAAGAGGGAGCCCTGTAGAAGTGTTACCTTAATCCATTTATTATACCTAGCTATGTTTTTGAGAGTGGAATCCCTAGTTTCAGTTCCAGGATATGAATAAGAAGCTTGAGATGTGAGGTGACTTTCCGGACGAAACAATAAGATAAGGGAGTTGAGTGGAATCTTGTATGGATGCAGGTAATCATCACTTACATTCTTCACTTAATTCTGTAATTCAATTCAAAAGTGCTTGCTTCTATTTTAGGGAAACAGTAAGGAGTAAGCTTACATTCATCTACAGTCAGGAGTCGAGTGGAGGTCACATTCCAATCTTATATGCAATGCAAGAGGGTTAATCTGTTCTATGCGCAAGACAAGAGAGAGAGAGTCCCATTTCCATGAAACAAGGCGATCGATAGATGAAGCGTTTGTTGGGGCAAACAAGCAACTACTAATTCCATGCCCCCTGGGTGAGAAGCTCAAGTTTGAGTTCTGTCAACGAGAGAATCACCAGATGGGCGGTAGGGAAGGAAATGTTGTTTCTGCTCGAAAGTCCGCAAGACAAGAGAAGATACTGTGCCAGGAAAGGATAAAGGAGTTAAGGAACAAGCTTTCTTATGATTGTTTCGGTGTGCGCCCTATTATATGAGTTTTGTAAGCAAAAGAGAGGGAACATTACTTATGGGCTTGCTTGGAGTAGCTGGGTATGCGCCTATTCGAACTTCAATCATAGGTATGCCTCTAAACAAGCAAAGCAAGGGCACAAGAGCTTATGAGAGTGATGTTGAGCCTACAGTAAATGAAAAGTCGGGAAAGTAAGCTGAATCTACTCGAGAATCAGTAGAACATAGAGCAGGATTATAAGTTGCTGTTGGGTAATCGAAAAGTGTTGTTTGAGTTGTAAACTAACTATTTCCAGAGAATAAGCTTTATAAGATGCTAGATAAGAAACACAGAATATGAATCCGGATCCGAAGCCCAATCCAAGTTCTCTACCGGAGTAAGGCTAAAGTTAAGCTCCCCTACTTACTTAATGCAGATAAAACTTGTTGATCTCGCCCTGTAACTAGTATCGGCAAGTGACATTCTCTATTGAAAGAAGAATCGAATGCCCTTCTTTGGCTGTTAGCAAGTAAATTCGAGAAGGAAGCCTTTGACCTTATTATACCGAGTAAGGCTCATCCTTCTCTATAGCTAGCGGGAGGGCCATTTCTTCAAGAGTTCAATTGAGAGACAGCCCCCACACAGAGCCTAAGAAACGTATGCCCTTTCCCGTGATGCTGCTTTGTTAACTCTCCTGACTAGAGGTCCGCTTGTAATAAAACCCAGTATCCAATTGGTTACATGAAGGGTCGTACCCGAATCCGTCCACGTGGGGCGTAGATAAAGAATAAGAAAGGCACTTTTCAGGCACCAGGGCATAGTGATTACATTCCTTCACACCAGAAAAAGCGAAGCAAATGTTTTATCACATGACGGCGAAATCACTCACGTGCAGTTCGTTCTCAGTAGCCTACACGTCCTTTCTCCACCAAGGAATGAATCCATGTTAAGAACAAAGCCCAGCTCACTAGAAGTCCTATAAGCAATTAGTCAAAAAAGGGCAATTGATCCAATGCAATCTCATTCACTAGATGTAAACCTCCGAAAATGCTTAGTAGCCCTCATTCCCTCTCTCCTTTCTCCCCAGGGGGCCTCATCTGATTTTCTTTGAATAGATTGCATGTACAGGGAAATAATAAAGTAGATCACGGTACCTATTGGTCAGAAAAGTCAGTCAAGAATCTAGTATTCTAACAAGGAGGTAAAATCACTCATAATCTTCCTCTATTCCGGCATATCGACTCTATTCTTCAAGAAAAAGCAAACACAACATAGTCATTAGATGCTTTACAGAACTTTCCTATACTGAACTACCGTGGGTGCCTGGCCTCGATGACAATGAAATTCGGACTCGCTCAAGGCACCGGCAATGAAATTCTGACTTGCTTATCGTCGCAACAATAATATGCTTATCCACTGGAAATCTGTCTTCGCTCATATCTGCCCTACTTAGTGTTACCAATATGTATCTCCTAAGATTGGAGCCCACCCCTTACTTTGTGGATTTTCATGTTTCTATTTGGAATCCTTTGTTGAAGTTTGAATTGACTTTGGGCTTTTGCGCTAAGATACACAAGAAGGTCTTTAAGGAAGCTAAAAGAGAACTCCTCAAGGATAGCTCCTTGATTATTGGGTTCCATGCGCCTCCCCGAAAGGGCCCCTAGGCTTTCATCTGCTTGTACTTGTAAATTGAGAGTGTAAAGACACGGTGGAGCATCCCTGCCATGGGGAAGGTAGCTCCCAACTTGATAGGTTACTTGTCGAGTCGGTGTTAAAGGGCATCATAAGAATGCTTTCTCGTTCAGCCCATATACTTGTTTATTACAAGATTGAGGGAGAGCTAACCCGACAACACACACTACAAGCCTTACTTGGAAAGAAGCCAAGCCTTCAGAAGCGATGAAGTATCAAGTGAGTTGAATGGTAGCTTTACCTGGATACAAAAGTCCATAAGTATCCGAGTGCGAGTCAAGTATTTCTGTGTTGGTGATGAGAATGCATCAGCAGTGGAAATGTCAGCTGCAGAGATTCCAATTCCATGATAACTTGAGAGTTTCGAAACCAGTCCGTCCTTATTGATTTTACTGTTTTACTTGACAAGAAGGGAATATAGTATCGTAAAGAAGGATCGGTACGGTAATTATAGATATGAATAGGTGTTGTCTTTACTTGACAAGAAGGGAATATAGTATCGTAAAGAAGGATCGGTACGGTAATTATAGATATGAATAGGTGTTGTCTCAAGGAAGAGTAGAAAGGTCAGCGGGAAATCATTCAAGAAATCCAGGATAGGTCGAAAACCGGTATGATGCAGTGTCTTTTCTCGCGCGTACAAGAGATAGCAGAGATATATTCAATGAGAACTTTAGTATGTATGGTAACCCTCTATTCCGCCACTGGTTGACTGTTGCACAGAAAGGCCGAAAGAAGCAACCAACGTTTCTTAGCGCGCTTTTCAAGCGCTTAGCTTCTGCTAGCGGCGGGGCGGCCAACAAGTAAATTCCGTTGGAAGCTTTTTCAAGAAATGCAAAGTAATGCAAGAAGGCCCTATCTTACTAATTAGAAGTGACGGGCTCCTTTCGAGATAGGGAGCGTGTAATTGCGAACATCTCTCCTCTGCTCTTAGCGTGCACTGGTTGCTTGCATTCCCCCTTAGGCGCATCCATCTTTCAGAGTTTCACGCTGGGGGGCCCTAATGAAGTCAATCTTTTTGTAAGCCTATATAAGCAGCGGTTTAGTAAATAAGCCATTCTTTAGTGGCGGCACCGGAAAGTACTTATGAAGGGGGAGGTTGGTTTCAAATGATGTTATGCGGCGTTCAGAACCAGCCTTTAAGTGAATGATGAATTAGAAAGAACGAAGAAGTCCGGAAATGAGGGAAGAACTTAAAAAAACAGAAAAAGAAGGGCTTGCTTTTGGAGCTGCTTGAGAAGGAGCTGTGGGACTGAAGGTAGTGCTAATGCTAGCAGTAGCAATAGGGTCAGTGAAACCACTTTTTGATAGAAGTAAGCGGGTGCTCCCAAATAGAAGTAAGTGCACGCAAAGCATGGCGGTTCTCATTGGGATGAGCGTTCTCGCTGTAGCTTTTACAAATGAACATCTCCGGAATCAGTAAATAGAAGAGTCGAGATAAGTGGATAGAACAGTCTCAGTGGAACTACAACAAGTCACTGTCTTTCAGTTCCCGATCCCTGAGTTCTGGTATTCTCATTAATCTACCGAATGACGGGGTCAGGGCTGCCCATTAACTATGGGAAAGAGAGGCTCTAACGGCCCTAACCAATAGAATAGAGACATTATAGCTCCCTTTACTCCATACGGCCTTCCCTTTACTCCATACGGCCCTTATTGCGAAACCTTAGGTTCTTAACCCCTATTCCTGACTTCTACTTAAGTCGAAAAGGGATTAGATAGCCGCCTTACTTAGATCTATGATACCTCGTTTCCAAGTTATTCCTCAAGAGCAATCGGTTCCTAGTGAAAACTTCCATCTTTGAGCAAGCAAGGGTTAGTAGGCTAGGATCGCGAAAGGTTAGGAAGGGCGGGAAGGAATGGAGCAAGAGCTTTGGAAGAACCAACGTAATGAGTCCTATGATAATAAATAAGTAAAGCAATGATCCGAACGAAAAGATAAGAGGTGCTATTGCTTTGCCTTGGACTTGAACTGCTCCTGCTCACAAGAAAAAGGTACTTACAAAGCCAGCCCGTACTTAAGATGGTACTACTAAGAAAGAGAGTATATATATAAGCCAAGCCCACTACCTTTTCAAAGTTGTCAGCTGTTAGGTGTCGCGCTTATGTCATATGCTACTTCAACACACAAAAATGGAAATAGTGAGCTGAGAGAACACTCGAAATAACTATCACTTGATTAAGAAGTATTTGGAGCTAGAGAGCGGGACAATCAATCTGGCCGGCCAGCCATAAGAGTCGTTTAAGTCAGGGGAAACTCATAGAATGTGGAATCGACTTTCAGAGGAAGTCCTACAGGTTTCTTGGCGTTGCTACTCTTTGCTCCCGACAGGATTAGGTGCCCCCACGCACGATTATTCCCTTGCTTCCTGTATCATGGATTATTCGGCTGCTGCTTGCTCACCACGGAGATTCTGCTCTTTGATGCTTTCTATGCTTATCCAGGAAGGGACTATAGTAGCTGACTCTGGCTATGTAACTGCATAATAGAAAACCTGAGTCCTTGCAGATTGGCGCTTTCCTTCTTCCGCCTGCCAGTAATGCTGCAGGGTCGTGGGAACCGTGCCATGAACGTCGACAACCATTCATCAGCTTCCGTCTGGTCATCCACATTACTATAAGGGGAAAAGGATCATCTAGCGAGCCCCTAATTCTATAAGAAAGATAGTGTCGTGGCTCACGGTCCCTGTGCTAGTAGAAACAGTGCTAGTAGAAAGAAAACAGGAAAGAAAGAAAGAGCAAGCATCATGCATTCTTTATTGGAGAAAGGGAAGCCCTGGGACGCGGGAACATCCTTTTCCAGCCTGCTAGTTCGGGGGTTTTGAACATTAGCTACGTTGAACAGAGGTCTTACCATGATAATTGCCTTATTGCCAAAATGGGATAGCGCAACCCCACTAGTAACAGCGAAGGTGCTTCAAGCCCTATTGATCTCGAACTGGAACAAGACTGAAAAAACCCGAACGAAGATACATCTTTGGAAGAGAATTGAAGTACCATGGAGAAGAAGAAAAAGAAGATGCATAACAAGCAAAGTCGCAAAGCAAAGAAAGTAGAGTTAAGGTAAGAATCCACTCCTCCTGAAGCGCTAAGGTACGATTGAGAATGTCCTGATTGACAGCTTTTCGGTCAATGGGTGAAGTGACCTTGCTGCATCAACAGATATGATCTCTAAAGAAAGAACAATGATTTTGTCTGCGCTCACAAGTGTCGTTTCCGTTTCAGAAGAAATGACTGGATTTGAAGCAGAAGCAGGGGGTGAGCTCGGTGTTGGGTCAATGTACAGTAAACTACCTGCTTTTAGAGTCGTAGGGTAAACAACTTGGAGAGTCGGTAGGGTCACAAAACGGCTTTGCTTCTAACAAGGCGAGAGAAGATATTGCAGAAGAGGAAGGATCATCTGCTGTAGTAGGAGCTGGATAAGAGGTCAGATCGGGAGAAAGAGTGAAGCAAGTCAGAATTTAGGTAGAAAACAGAGGAGCCGAAGGAAGTTAGTAGTTCTGAGTAAGCCCGAAGTTAGTTACTAGGCGAAAGCCCACCGATTGCCCGATGATCTAGTATATGACACTGATTCTCTGCATTAATACGGAGTTACTGATTAGTCCGGATATCCCTTACCAAGTAGTAAACAAAGAATGAAACTTTCAGCTGGCTTCAATACCTCTTATCTTACATCTCTGGCTCCCAAACACATAACAACAAATAAAGAAATTAGAACAAGTTATTCCGGAGTCCCAATTTAGGCTAACGGAATTAGGCTCATCTACTTACCCAACAACACCTATTTCTCCTATACCTCTTGCTACAGCCAAGTAACTACTAGAAAGCAACTAATAAGGTGAAGTTCAAGGAAAGTCTCCACAAGTCCGCGACAAGTCGACAAGTTACTACTAAAGTTGCTTCCACCTCGGTAAGAAAGCAATGTGCAGTGCCTATATTCGTTTGTGATTCGAGATGAGTTGCGTGTTAGAGAGTTCCGAGCTCACAGTGCATTCTGTATCTGGGAAAAATGTGGTACTGGCCGGGCAGCAAGCGTGTCTTCAAGTTGGTTCTGTTCTTAAGGGTAGAGATAGAGGTTAGTAGTTGAACAGAGGCATAGGTCTTACGACTCGAAATGCAATCAGTAAGTCAAAGCAGGAGAACAAGCTTAAACACCTAGATTAGATACCTTCATGCTTCATATCTCGATCAAGTCTCTTCCCTTGTTTGTCGATTCCACTAGAAACTTGACTTTAGACTTTCGAATAAGAAGATGGGTGACAACAGAACTTGATACTTCTTTCTCTTGAACGATAGGATAGGGACAGTGCGAAGTAAACCCTAAACTCTCCTCTTTTGCCCTTGACGTAGTTTCAGTGAAGTTAGTGTGACGAAGTGCCATTCTTGTCTTTTGCCCAACTAGTAGTAAGTAAGCAAATAAGTTGAACCAAGCAATGAAAGAACAAAACTCCAGTTATGGCGCAACTCAATAATCTGAATTTGACTATCGAGCACCAGATGTAGATCTAAGTAAGGACACATCATCCCTGAATCATGGACTTAAAAGCCTGTAGGGTAGTCTGCGCGCTTGAACAACATCTTTCTCTAATGGGGAACTGCCTTAACCTTTGATTCTCTAATTACTAATTCCTATAAAAGACACTGCTTTTGAACTAACTCCGTTAGCGTAACTAGTGACTTGTTCCTTGCTTCTCCGCTTCTTGACTGCCTTACTGCTTTGCCATAACATTACAACTTCTCATAAATGTAGATAGAAATGAGGTTCTTTCCGCCTTAAGTGATTTGCTTTCCCTTTGTGCCTGTTGCTTTGCTTGTTTGCTTTCTTAACTCCACTTCTTTCTCTTTCGCGCACCCCGAGTTGCTTCTTTCAAATCATTTCGCTATCATTATCATTAAGTACAGGAAAGGAACTAAACTCTAGAAAGGGCCTCTGGGATCGTACATGTAACTCCGTAAGCTTCTAACTCAACAGGAACAGGCAATTCATAAGCTTTCGATCCTGGAACTTGAACGGATCCTGTGTACCCTAGTATATAGAGAGGCCATTCATTAATCAGTGGCCAAGGAAGGCCCAAGCCCTCGAGAAGACAGATCATAAGGAAGGAATATGAGTAAGGAAAGAAGTTTTTATAGGAGGTAGGAAGGAAATCAAGTTATAGGTGCGAAGGAAAGAAGTTTTTATGGTAGGTAGGAAGGAAATCAAGTTATAGGTGCGAAGGAAAGAAGGAAAGAGGTGGCGTGGCGGCCTGAACATATCTCATTATCCTGGAATTGGAACTCCTCTAAGGAAGTGCACTCATAAGAATTAGGAATGGAATGGGTTTGGGGCAAAACTCCAGAAGGGTCCGCGGATTTGTTAGAGAATCATCTCTGTCATGCTCCTGTTCTACCAGATATCCCTGAAAGAGAACGCCGCGAGTTAGGAGTTTCTTAATTTCCTGAAGCATCGGGGCAGGCAGTGGGAGCACAGGGAAAGCAAACAGTATCTTCGTCATTGTCATTAGCGTAATTGTCATTGGCTTGGGGATGCTTTTCCGGGGCAGTCTTTAATTCTTACACTTTTACATAGTCTCCTAAATTCTTACACTTATGAGATTCTCTAATTCTGACACTTGGAATACTCCATATATTTGACCCCGCCCAATGAAGTGAGGGAATAAGTTTAGTAAGTTGGAGAAAGGCTACTTTCTGAGGAGATAAACAGTGATTCATACTTTTTCCATTGAATTGAAGTGTTTTCGCCGGTCACATTCATTTTCCATTGACGTCGCAGTTCCACTTCTTTTTCGGGTGTAGGAAAGGAAAGACCAACGAGATTGCGGATCTGCCATCTTCTGATTTGAAAGTTGTCATGCAGATCGAGCCCCGGCTAACGCCTTACCCTATTTATAGAAAGGAGAGGTTGTTTGTTTTACTTTAGGAAGATTAGGGGAGAGGTTGTTACTTTAGGAAGATTCGGCAGTCTATAGGAATGAAAAAGTTGGAGTTGTGGGGTTGGAAGAAGTATAAGATGCGTGTGCGCCATACGAGAAAGAAAGGGCCAGCATTCCATCCACAGGAAAGCAGCAGAATCAACATTATCATAATCCATCGAGATTTCGGAGTACTGGACATCCAATCCAGAAAGATAAGACCTTGCTTGGCTCAGAAAGATAAGACCTTGCTTGGCTCATATGCTGCGTTATCTCTTTCACACAGACAGATGTAGCTAGGGAATGCGGGCCTTACTATGCGCTAGCACTGCGGGAAAGCGGAAAAGCGTAGTCATGGGCATGTTGAATAGGCGTTTAAGAGGCATAGTCAAGGTCTTTTGATTCCAGTATTGTCATTTTCTCCAATATCATAGTAATTCTTAAAATGAGATATAGATAGTCAGAATCTCAGATACCCAAAAAAGGATACTGGGAGTCCATAGAGAGTCATAATCTCATATATAGATAGTCATAATCTCATATACCCAAAAAAGGATACTGGGAGTCCATAGATAGTAATAATCTCATATATAGATAGTCATAATCTCATATACCCCGAAAAGGCAGAATCTCATATACCATAGAGAGTCATAATCTCATATATAGATAGTCATAATCTCATATATAGATAGTCATAATCTCATATATAGATAGTCATAATCTCATATATAGATAGTCATAATCTCATATATAGATAGTCATAATCTCATATATAGATAGTCATAATCTCATATATAGATAGTCATAATCTCATATATAGATAGTCATAATCTCATATACCCAAAAAAGGATACTGGGAGTCCATAGAGAGTCATAATCTCATATATAGATAGTCATAATCTCATATATAGATAGTCATAATCTCATATATAGATAGTCATAATCTCATATATAGATAGTCATAATCTCATATATAGATAGTCATAATCTCATATATAGATAGTCATAATCTCATATATAGATAGTCATAATCTCATATATAGATAGTCATAATCTCATATATAGATAGTCATAATCTCATATACCCAAAAAAGGATACTGGGAGTCCATAGAGAGTCATAATCTCATATATAGATAGAAAAGGATACAGGGAGTCCAATCAATGGAGAACTTTTTCTCTTTTCTATCGAATGAATTTGGTTTTCTTCGTAGGAATTACAAGAATATAATCTACCCTTTCCTTTTGCTACCCGATCGCCTCTTTTGACTTTGGCTCTTTATCAGTATACTCTTTATTCTACACATACCCGTTTCTAATCCATAAAAAAGATATGAGTTTGGATTCACTAAATACAGGCAAAAAAGAATCAATGGGCCACCCACAGGAGAACCAACCCTTTCTCGTATCTGGCACTAATCCATTTTTTCACTTAGAATTGGATCGAGTATAATCATTCAATTCCAATATTAAGAACATAAGGTGGCTTTAAAGAACATAAGCTCGTTGCTTCAAAGTAGCACCAAAACGAGTATTCCTGACTTAGCGCTTCTGGAACTGGTATTATCTGGTATTATTAAGGGAAAGGAAAGAAAGGGGGTTTCTTTGAATTGAATCAGGAAAGGACTGGTATTGACACAGGTAAAGGAAAGGCGAAGTCAATGATGCTTGTGAAGTCAATGATGCTTGTATAGATAGATATGCCTCTGTCCGGAATGTCATTTTTAGAAGGTTCTCGTCTGCCTCAATGATGAAAGCAACGCGATAACACTCTTTATGGGCTCCAAATCGGTTTGCCTAGTGGATTCGTCACTTCCCACCGGGGCGCTTGCTAAAGGAATGCGCTTAACGCCCTCTGCTCAGGTGTAGAGACGGAGCGGGAACGAAATAATACTCATAATAATACTTTAGATGACAGATGCGCTAAGTACTTTTTGGTACCAATATCCTTTGAAGAGAACTGGTATAGCACCGATCAGACTTGTTCTTCTAAATACGGAATAGAACTTCGGGGACCAATACCTTAACTATAGAATTGCATAAGTGCTCCAAGGCTCCCAGTTTATTATGAGTCTATCTGTTTATTAGTCTATCGTTACTCATTCTAAGACTGCAATTACGGATCTCCAATTCTTATTTGACTTATTAGCCTGTAGCTCGTACCTTGAACTCCGCCTTTCCTGGCTATCAACTCTCTACTCCTTACTCTCACTCTTGTACTCAATCCTATTCAACATCATTTGTACTCACTCGACCCTTTCGCATACATTGCAAGCCTAATGAACTGCCATAGGAGCCAAGCCTTATTGCCTATTACCTAAGTCTCTCCTTACTTACTCCAACTCGATTCTCTTTCCTTATCTATGCTTTCAACCTATCTTTCCTCGCTCTCATCCTGCATTTTCTGGTATCAATTCCTCGGGTTACGTTCTATTATAAGCCATTGAGAGTAGTCAATATCATAATGGAGCTACTGCCGATAATACTTTGACTTACGACTACCGGAATGAAACACTACCCTCGCAATGCAACAGTTTCTAACAAAAAACTCTTTATTTGAACTCTCCTACTCCCTCAGCGAAGTCTACTAATCCTTCCCGGTACTCTGACTGGCCATACTCACATTCCCCAACAACTCATATAGATCCGGGTCCTACTGCTTATGGGCCTGGCGCTGCTCACCCGAAACTCACTCCTCTTGCCTTAAGTCTACATTTCACCTATTAAGGTCATTACTTCCCGTCTTCCCTGCCTTGCTTCTAGTCAGCCTGAAGTACCCATCTTTGAGTCACCAAGTCACTCACTACCAATGAGAAGAAGCGAACTACTTCGAAAAAGAATAAAATACTGGCATTAACAACTTGGAACCACGTGCATCTAAAGCCCCTTTTTTTTTTTACTAAAATCATGTAGTTGTATGCCAACCTAGAGCAATAGCATGGAGAACCAAGAAAGTCCCAGGACCTTTGTTATAAGAGTGAATTACTATTCTCATTACACTTCAAAACCAGCCCGTACCCATATGGCTTCGACCTGCATTGAATGCTGTGCCATTCGTTGAAGATAAAGTACAGCGAATCCCATAGGAAGTCCTTACATGAGCGGATTGTATCCATTGGGCAATATAGGTTCATCAGATTTGTTTTTCCGGATACCAAACCGGCATAACATCGTTATGAACATAAAGGCCCAAGGTATGGAACCCCAGAAACAGGCTGACCCAACTTAACTGAGCTCATGAAGCTTCTTCTTTGTGTCTAACATTCTTTGCCATACTTTATCCCATTCTGTTCTGGATGTAAATCTCTAATGAAAATATAGCTCCATGCGCAAAGGCCCTGTCAGATACACCCTGGCGATTGAATTGTGATGGTATATAACGCAGCTTGAGTAGTAAAGTCTTGTTGCTATGAATGCATAAGCAGGTAAGAGTACATTGGTTACTAACTAAAGGAAGGTCCTAACCCAACCCCTAGAGAGGCTAGAGCAAGACCTCATTGAAAATGAAGCGAATTTTGATTGTTTCATAAGACCCTTTGCCGCCGCCCTATCGACCCCGTGGAGACTATGTGTTTTCTAAAGATCTTTGTACTGTGCCCATCCCGAAGTTATTTCTATACATATGACCGCGATCAGAAAATAATGCATAGCTAAAT
>CM017194.1:18310681-18331786 GCA_004837865.1 Musa balbisiana | reverse complement strand
ACAAATCTACAAAAGGGGGACCTTCGATCCGGGTATCATCAAATATTGGTGTGCAAAGAAGACAACCAAATCGCCTTGAAACACACAACGGGACACTCTGGAATTCTTGCCAGAAAGATAGAAATCTTGGGGCTATCATTATCAGAGGAAGATGTGGCAGGGACCCCTACAAAATAAAAGCATACAGAACTGGCCGACCCCGAGGAACATAAATTGCTACATGGCTTTCTGGGTTAACAGTGGACACTACTACAAGTTCGTGAAAAACTATGGAAAGATCAGGCACCCACTTACTTCCTTACTGAAAAAGATGTCTTCAAGGTTGGACAAGCCTCCGCGGCCTTCGACAAACTTAAGTAGCATGACGACGACGCCGGTGCTAGCACTACCAGATTTAACCGCCCTTCAGTATTGAGGACAACGCACTGGAGTTAGAATGAAGTCATTCTCAGGCAAGATGGTCGACCACTCACATAATAGCAAGGAATTATCTACCTCCATCAAAACATGGTCAACATATGATAAGAGATGGCTCGCCATTGTGCACGCAACAACGAGTGGAGACCTTGACTTGATCGGTCGACGATTTCAATTAAAAACCGACTATAAAAGCTCAATTAATTTTTGAGCAAAAGATATCATCCCTGCGGCAGCAAAAAGGGTAATAAAACTTTTTAATTTTATTATGAAATAACTTACAAAAGGGAAAAAGAGAATATTGTTGGAGATTGCGCTGTCGCAGCTAGCAGAGCAAGCTGAACTTTCGGGTCGTTTTGCTTCCAACCAGTGACTTCCTTGAGGATATTAAGATGGAATGGCAGGAAGATCCGGAGACCAGTAAGATCATAAAAAAATTGGAGGAAGCATCAAGCCCCGTGGCTCATTACAATTGGGACTCAAAAGAATTACACTATAAAGGATGCATTGTGCTTATGACAAATTCTACTTGCATCTTCACGAGCAGATTTTGGACAAAGTTATTCCATATGCAGGGTACTAAATTGAAAAGGAGTATGGCATATCACCCACAAACCGATAGCCAGACGAAAGTTATAATAGGTGCTTGGAGACAGCCCAAAGCCACCCACCAAATATGACTACTCAAGGAGAACTCCAAATCCAGCCAAGTGCCATTATTGATCGACAGATCGTGACTCGACGACGACGACCCACTACTGAAGTGCTAATACAGTGGGCGAACCTACCGACAGAAGATGCCACTTGGGAGAACTATGACGACTTGAAGATAAATTCCCAGAATTCATGAATCATCAGCCTCGAGGACAAGGTTGATTTGAAGAGGGCGAGTCTATTAGGACTCTAGCTAGGAGAGTCCTAATTGAGAGGGACATTCATGTAAAACCTACCTAAGCCGACCCTATTAAAAAGGTGAAGAGGCCGGCTAGGGTTAGGAGGTTGTTTCTTAGAGAAGAATTAGGAGTTGAAAAGGAATAGGAGTCTTGAGTAGGAGTCCTATTATGAGTTAATTAGAAGTAGGAGTCTTGAGTAGGAGTCCTATTAGGAGTTAAGGTTTACAAACCCTATAAATAGTCATGTATTCCTCCTCTTTTCATAAGCAATAGATGAATCTTTTCTGCAGCCTTTGAGCAGCAACTTGGAGGAAGGAACCCCTATAGAGTTCCAGGAGGCCGATCCCCTAAAAGATCAACCCAAGCTTAGAATCTGAAAGGGTTCTAACATCGAGTCACTATCCGTCGATTAATAATAGCACTCAACTGGGTTTGGAGTTCTCTTTGGGTAGTCATATTTGGTGGGTGGCTTTGGGCTGTCTCCAAGCACCTGTTTATCACTTTCGTCTGGCCATCGGTTTGTGGGTGATACGTCGTACTCCTTTTCAATTGTAATGAGCCACGGAGCTTGATGCTTCCTCCAATTTTGTTATGATCTTACTGGTCTCCGGATCTTCCTGCCATTCTATCATAATATCCTCAAGGAAGTCACTGGTCAAAGTGAAACGACCGAAAATTCAACTTGCTCGGGTAGTTGCGAAAGCGCATCTGCAACAACATTCTCTTTCCCCTTTTTGTAAGTTATTTCATAATCAAATCCAAGAAGTTTTGTTACCCATTTTTGCTGCTCAAGGGATGATATCTTTTGCTCCAAAAAGTACTTGAGGCTTTTATGGTCGGTTTTAATTTGAAATCGTCGACCGATCAAATAGGGTCTCCACCTCGTTGCTGCGTGCACAATGGCGAGCATCTCCTTATCATATGTTGACATGTTTTGATGGGAGGGAGATAATGTCTTGCTAGTGTATGCGAGTGGTCGACCATCTTGCATGAGAATGGCTTCAATTCTAACTCCAGGTGCGTTGGCCTCAATAATGAAGGGCCGGTTAAAATCTGGTAGTGCTAGCACCAGCGTCGTCGTCATGGCTGCCTTAAGTTTATCGAAGGCAGCGGAGGCTTTGTCCGACCATTTGAAGATATCTTTTTTCAGTAAAGAAATAAGTGGTGCACTGATCTTTCCATAGTTTTTCATGAACTTACGATTGTAGCCTATTAAACCGAGAAAGCCACGTAGCAATTTTAAGTTCCACGAGGTCAGCCAATTCTGCATTGCTTCAATTTTGGAGGGGTCCACTGCCACAACCTTCCTCTGATATGATATGCCTATGATATTCTACCTTCTGGCAAAAATTCATAGTGGTCATTGTGTGTTCAAAAGGCGGTTTTCGGTATGTCTTCTTTGCACACTCATATTTGATGATACCCGGATCGAAGGTCCAGCTTTGTGAAGATTTGTGCTCCCTTTTATCTAGCAATTCATCTGCTATTGGAATAGGATATTTGTCCTTGATGGTTATGCCATTGAGGGTTTGGTAATCAATGTACATTCGCCATGTTTCGTCCTTTTTTCGTACGAAGAGCATTTGTGAAAAGTAGGGGCTGCAACTTGGCCGAATAACTCCTATTTCGGGCATCTCTTTTAGAATCCTTTCTATTTCATCATTCTGCAGATATGAATGTTGATATAGCTAAGTATTTGTAGGAGGTTTGCCTAGAAGAATCGGTATACAATGATCATGCCGATGGGCAAGAGGTAGGTTGCAGTGGTTCGTCAAATATATCTGAAAATTCAGCAAGCAAAGGAAGTAGGTTTGGATCTTCAAATTCTATTGGCTCTCCCTTAGTTTGCTGCTCAAGTTGTACCAAAAAGCCGCTGCATGCTTTATGCAAAACATTCGCCATGAGAGAACTCCATGAGTATATTTAAACCAGTCAAACCATTGTATGACATCCCCTTCAAGATGTATAGCTGCAATTTCCACCATAGATGCATCCGCAGTTTTGTGGTACCGAAAATATCGCTCCGCGTGTGAGATCCAACCAATCGGGTCTCCTTCTTCCCATCTAGGGAAGTCCACCCTCATGCATGGATAGTTGGGATCAATCATAGAGCCTCCCCTCCCTTGGAAGTAATCTCTTCGGGCTTGGTACGATTGGGCAGAGCTCTCTCCTTGATGTGATTTCTTCGGGCTTGGTAGTCGGCCCAATCTGAGTTTGGTAAAGAGAGTCCGAATCTTATCCTCCATTCGCGCCTCCAAGGCTTCAAATTTAGCATTGATTGCCTCCTTAGATGCCATAGAATATGCCTCCAAATCTGTAATGTTAAGATCTCTCTTTTGTTGTCGAGTTAAAGGCAAGTATAGGTTGAGAGAAGTGATGGTCGAAAGGGTTGGTGGATTGGTGGATGTAGGCTGCGGTTTAGGCTTGTTTTATGGCAGTTTTGGATGTAGTTTGAGGGTGTGGTTTGGTGGAGTTTTAGGGCTATGGATGAAGGTTTTAGATCTGTGGTAGATGGCAGCAAAGGTTCGATAGAAATAAGTGGAAGTTTGCTGCAGAATTGTGTTATCTTGTAAGAGCAGAATTGTCGTCGAAGAAATAGCGGATTCTCGATGAAATTTCCATCAAAAACTTGAGAGATTTGAGGTGGGAATTGACAGCAAAATCTCAGTTTATATGGCAGCAAGAATGTCCAATTTAATCAAGAAAATTTTGGCAGTATAACAGTAAGGAAATTGGTGTAAGTTGCGATAGCAGAATTCTCGTCGAAAAATTTTAGCGGTTTGTGATGAAAATTTGCAGCAACACAAAATTGTTCTTAGAGATGAATTCCTCAATAGATCAATCTTAGATGGAAGTCAAGATGATCTATAAAGTGTAGAAGAAATTTCGTTCAAAAAAGATTACAAATAGATCGGTTAAGGCAACAATATGCGGTTGAAATTTTCTGCAGCACAGATTTTCAAGTATAGCAGATTGGACGTAAAAGACTAGTGGTTTATATTGAGAATTTTTTGATAAAACTAAAAGGAAATCCTCTATTAGGAAGTATCAAATCTATCATAAAAATTTCATAGACATTTGGATAGAAAAAATGCAGTAGCAAGATCAAACAAACTATGCTATGCGGCTGAAATTTTATAGTGCAGATTTTTAAGTATAGCAGATTAGACGTAAAAGATCAATGGTTTATATTAGGAATTTTTTGACAAAACCAAAGAGAAATCTGCCTTTAGGAAGTGTCAAATATGTCATAAAAATTTTGTAGAGATTTGAATAGAAAAAATGTAGTAGCAAGATCAAACAAACTGTGTTGTGCGGCTGAAATTTTACAGTGCAGATTTTCAAGTATAGCAGATTAGTTGTAAAAGATCAATGGTTTATATTGAGAATTTTTTGATAAAACCAAAGGGAAATCTACTGTTAGGAAGTGTCAAATCTGTCATAAAAATTTCGTAGAGATTTGGATAGAAAAAATGCAGTAGCAAGATCAAATAGATTGTGTTATGCGGTTAGAATTCTGCAATGTATCTTTCGTCGTAGAGATGAAAACTTTGCGACGAAAAGTTTATGCAGCAATATAGGAACAATTTTTTTTTTTGGATTTTTGAATAAGGATAACTAAATTGCAGCAGCAGTAAGGTAGGAAACTAGAACCTGTTGCAATTCACGGGGAGATCAAAGGATGATCTGCGGTGGTGGAGATGATGGTGAAATTTAGCGATGATCTTTTAAGCAATTGTGGGAATTGCTTTGGGCGGCTATGGAGAGATGATGGATGGCTATGGAAGGGCAGCGAGACGCCAAGAACGCTGCTCTGATACCAAGTGTTAGAACCCTTGCAGATTCTAAGCTTGGGGTTGATCTCTTTAGGGGATCGGCCTCCTGGAACTCTATAGGGGTTCCTTCCTCCAAGTTGCTGCTCAAAGGCTACAGAAAAGATTCATCTATTGCTTATCAAAAGAGGATGAATACATGACTATTTATAGGGTTTCTAAACCCTAACTCCTAATAGGACTCCTACCCAAGACTCTTACTCAATTAAGACTTCTACTCAAGACTCCTAATAGGACTCCTACTCAAGACTCCTATTCCTTTACAACTCCTAATTCTTCTTTAAGAAATAACCTCCAAACCCTAGCCGGCCTCTTCACCTCTTTAATAAGGGCCGGCTTAGGTAAGTTTTACATGAATGCCCCAATCAATTAGGACTCTCCTAGCTAGAGTCCTAACAGAGTATGAAAAGATGGATATCAGTTCCATTCTCCTATATATCCGTAAACTGTTTGAGGAATAGGGAGCCAGCTTTTGCCACCTCTTCTCAAAAGGGGGACTGAGTCTATAAAGAAAGTTTCTTAGCATGCAAGTAACCTTGCCGAAGTTATGGTTATGAAAGAATGGGATCCATCTAGTAGCAAACCAGCAGCAAAGTGCTTCCTCGAAGCTTAGACGAGGAAGAAAAACTATGACACCGAAGTGGACTGATGTAGAGGACTTTAGGAACCGAAGTATCTAACTTGATAAAGCAAGAGTTTGAGTTCTTGGGATACTCAACGATATGAGATATCTAAGAGCCTCTTTTGCGATAGGATGACTGAGCATTCAGAACTATATCATAAAGATGATTGAGTGGATAGAGACTCACATATCTAGGAATGGTCCTAGAGGATAACCTATGTATGGATCTTGTATTTCAGTCCTTGATATCGAGGAGGGTAAAATATAGAATAGGTTTTGAAAGTTCATTGATGGAATAATTTTTTAGATAGAAAATGTCACAATAGACAAGGAATAAACTCTTGAAGAAAAGTCACAGTACAGTTGTATTTGCTAGAATGAGTTTTCCAAACAGAAAAGGAGCAAACTCACGGAGCAACTTTGTTAAAAATGAAAAATAGCTCATCACCAAATTTAAAATCACAAAGGGATACAGAAATTCACCACCCCAAGGATTATAAATGAGGATACAGAACATAAATCAAAAGACTCACCACTCAAGGATGCATCCAAGAGATACAAAGTTTAAGGGAGTTCTCCAAGAGAACTTTTGCTAAGATATCATCAGTTTCTAAAGTTTTTTCTAAGTTCTAAAAACTAAAATAAATACTAGTGCATGAAACAACCCTTCATGCATAGGGAATTTCGAAATTAAGTATTTTACAACTACTAACCAACTCCTTTAATGCATTCCTTAGTCATGAAGAAATGTACCTTGAAACAGCTTTAACTTTGTGCATGGAATATGTTGTTAAGCTGTCATATTTGAGTAGACCGAGTTGAAGACTAAGAGGCAACATTGTTAACTAAAAAAAATATCATAGTATCAAAAAGGTTCATATGCATAGACTGTAGCAAATTAGACACTCCCGTGTCAACCTCCCCTGGTTGAATGAACCATCAACCTTTTGTTTCAATTTTCCAAATTTGCCCGGTGGAAACCTCTCCTTCCTTAGATAAATCTAGACTAAATCACTAACATTAAACTCCATATGTTTTCTGTGTTTATTGGTAGCTTCCATGTACCTCTCATTTTGCTTTTCTATATTTGCTTTAACACCCTCATGTAGCTTCTTTATTTGCTTTGCTTTCTCATCAATATCTTCACTAAATTGCTTAGTTGTAGAATGTGGGATGAAGTCCAAAGGACCAGTAGGATTAGCACCATAAACAACCTCAAAAGGACTCTTACCGATACTATGATGGATAGAACGATTGTAGGCAAACTCAATTTATGGAAGAATGAGATCTCACTGCTTAATATTTTTGCCAACATAGCTTCTAAGCAAATTTCCTAAGCTTCTGTTCGTTACCTCAGTTTGCCCATCGGTTTGCGGATGACGCGAGCTGTTAAAATTCAAAGAAGTACCCAACTTCCTCTAAAAAGTTCTCCAAAAACAACTAAGAAATTTTGAATCTCGATCAGACACCATAGTTCTTGGAATACCATGCAACTTAATGATCTCCTTAAAATATAGATCAACAATATGAGATGCATCATTCGATTTATTATAGGGAACAAAGTGAGACATTTTTAAAAATCTATCAACAACAACCATGATAGAATCCTTGTTCCTTTGAGTTCATGGCGGTCCCAAAATGAAATCAAGACTCACATCCTCCCATGGAGCATTTGGCACAGGCAATAGGAGTGTACAATCCAGAATTTTGACTTCTTATTTTTGCCGAATGACATAATTGGCATTGCTTTACATGTCTCTCCACATCTCTAAATATCTTAGGCCAATAGAAGTTTGATTGAACAAAAGCTAGAGTCTTATCTCTACCGAAATATCCACCCAAAGCACCACCATGAGCTTCAGCTAGAATTACTTGTCATAAAGAACAAGATGGAACACATAAAGTATTAGCTCAAAAAAGAAAACTATCAAAGATAGAAAATTATTGAAAAGAACCTGATTTGCAATTATGCCATATTGAGCTGAAATCCATATCATTCCTATAGAGATCTTTGAATGTTTCAAATCCAACCACTTTAACTTCCATTGTTGATAATAAAGAATGCTTTTTGCTCAATGCGTCAGCAGCTACATTTTGAACACCCGATTTATGCTTAATTGTAAAGTTATAAGATTATAAAAACTCCACCCAAGCTGCATACCTCTTGTTTAGCTTGTGCTGGTGATTAATTAATAGCTCATGATTAGAATATAGGACAAATGGCTTGGCAAGAAGATATTGACTCCAATGAGATAAAGCTTAATAAATCGCATAAAACTCCTTGTCATAAGTAGAATATTTCTTCCTCGTATCATTCAACTTTTCACTAAAAAATGCAATGGGCTTTCTGTCTTGACTCAAAACAGCGCCAATTCTCACATTAGATGCATCACATTCAACTTCAAACACATTGTCAAAATTTGGTAGAACTAAGAAGCTTTGGTCACCTTTCTTTTTAAAAGCTCAAAAGCATCATTAGCCTCACTAGTTCATTTGAATTTATCACATTTCAAACATTCGGTGATTGGAGTGACAATATAGTTGAAACTCTTGATGAATCTTCTATAAAAGAAGTTAAGCCATGGAAACTCCTCACATCATGCAATGAAGAATGTGTTGGCTAATTGAGAATAGCTTCTACCTTTGATCCATCATAATTCATTTTTTGAAACAACATACCCCAAAAATACAACACAAGAAGTAAATAAATCACACTTCTTTAGATGCTTTTGCTGCTTCAAAATAAGAAAGATCTTTTTCAGATGATTCATATGCTCCTCTTTGCTTTTGCTGTACACCAATATATCGTCAAAGTAAACTACACCAAATATTCCAATGCATGGCTTAAGTATGTGATTCATAAATCTCATGAAAGTGCTAGGAGCATTAGATAGCCCAAATGGCATAACCAACCATTCATATAAGCCTTCTCTAGTTTTAAATACTATTTTCCACTTATCTCCGGGCCTTATTCTTATTTGGTGATAGCCACTCCTCAAATCAATTTTAGAGAAAATATAAGCACCACACAATTGATCAAGTAAATCATCAAACCTTGGAATAAGAAAATGATAGTCTACTGTAATTTTGTTGATAGTGCGGCTGTCCATGCATATTCTCCAAGAATCATCTTTCTTAGGCACCAACAAGGCTGGAACTGCACAAGGACTCATGCTCTCCCGAATCAACCCTTTTTTCACCAATTCATCAACTTGCCTTTGAAGTTCTTCATGCTCCTTGGAACTTATTTTGTATGCTGCTTTATTAGGTAGAATATCCCCCGGAATAAGATCAATATGATGCTGGATGTTTCTTAAAGGTGGAAAGCAATGTGGAATCTCTTCTGATATAACATCTTGAAATACCTCTAGGATTGGTTTCATGATTGCTGGTGTTTCCTTATGTTGTTCATTCTCCTCTATTACCACTAGAGCTATAACATGACCACCATTTTCCAGTTATTCTTTTCATTCCCCATAGGACATAAAATCGCTAACTTCATTCTTTAGTGCGCTGATTTCGGAAGGTTGTAATGGAGCTAAGATAAGCTTCTTTTCATTCACCTTAAAAGAATAAGTGTGTTTGTAGGCGTCATACATCACCCCCTTCTATCATAATGCTAAGGTCTTCCCAACAATAAATGACAAGCGTCCATAGGAGCAACATCACACTATACTTCATCTTTATAATACTTTCCAATAGAAATCGAAACTAAATGTCTTTTAGTTACCTTGATGTCATTTTCTTTTTGCAACTAACATAATTGGTATGGATTTGGATGAGAGATTATGTCCAACTTTAGCTTTTGCACCATCTCCAAATATACCACGTTCTCAAAGCTATCGCTGTCGATAATCACCAAGCACACCTTGCTAAGAGTAGTGCATTTAGTGTGAAACACATTTTTTGTCACCCAACTTTCATCTTCGGCCACATAAGACATTTGTAAGCTATGTTACAATACAATTGTCACGCCCCCCGAATTATTGCATTCAGGAGGTGTGACCCTGTCTAAAATCAATAATATTATAATTCATCATCACAAATCAATTCAGAATCCAATCTAACATTTGAGGATACTAAGAACCATTCAAATCAATATTCACAATTCATAAACCTATTAGTTTCATAAATCATACTCCACTTCACTCAGAGATTTATAAAATCCAAAGGCAACTCAATTAAACATTAACCACAACACAAATCCATAATCATAGAAATATATACAATCACAAAAAAATAATTATTTACCATGAGTTCTTATCCTTATACAACTTAAACTTATCATTCCATAAACATGAGCGGTCCTTTAAACTTTTACAACACATAAGTATCAATATATCTTTAATATTACATCAGAAGTAAAGTATACTATACAATAAAAACCTATCAACTAACAAAGATTAGCCCAAAAATCTTCTAGCCTTTCACTACTTCAACTCAATTCTAGCTTTTCAATGCGTGACAAGCTATTCTAAAAAAATTATATAGCAATGGGGTGAGCATAAAGAGCTTAGCAAGTGACTAACATATCCATGGTGATAGGAGAAGTTCAAGCAGGCTTAGTATCAAGATAACAAAAGCAGAAATACCAGTATTCATTTGAAATCATCTAATTTTATATAAAAATCACAAAGGGTTACCTAATTCGAAAATAGACGTTAGACATAACAATAGGAGAAAGGAAATTGGAGCATTTCATTGGCAAAAGAAGCATTTAGGCATGTATTAAATGGAACATGAAGCATTTAGGTGCATATCAAAGGCATAAGAGTGTTTGGGAGCATAATAATGACATACGAAACACTTCAAAGTATAATAAGTGAATCAAATAATAAACACAAGCTTGTATGTCATTTTTGATGTAGCATGCATTCCATTTTTTATCCAAAGCATAAATATAAACTTATAAGCAAAGCTTTGGATATCATATCAAAAACATAAAGGGCATTGTGGGACCACATACATAATGTGATTCATCCATTTCAAGATGACCACCAAGCATAAGTCTCCCACATTTGGGAGTTCCATCCACCCACGTCTAAGTGAAGTCAATGGGGCCCAGTAGAGCATCACAGGCTCTATGCATAACTCCCTTTACTATATTATGGCAAAGGTTTATAATATCTTACAAGACACCAGAGTACAAAAGGGTAGCATAAACAATAACATTGACACATATTGGAAGCACATGCAGAACAATGGAGATATGCGTGTGCCTTTATCAAATAAGGAAATGCAAACAAAGCATTATATAATAAATTTCAAACATATAACAATTTAAGGATGAACAATACAAGAATTTCAAAGGACTAATATAAGGCTCAATTGAAGAAGAATTTAGTAGAAATTAAATTTCCAATAGAATGAAACTTGAATAGGCAAAACTCAACAAAGTTTTCAATTCTGGCAAAATTTGAATGGTACATTTCCTAATTTGTTTGAGTGACCAAGCATGCTCCAATTCACTAAAAATAGGTGTCATTGGAAAGCTGTATCAATCTATTTTTAGATGAACTTAGATTTGTAAATTTTTTTGTTAGTTCCTAACAAGAAGTTACAACAAATAGAGTAACAGAAGGTCAGAATTGATCATCTCTATTTTGTAGAATTGATAGAATTAATTTAAACAGATGTTTCAGAAGGCAAACATACTTCAAAATTTCTAAATTTGATGTCAAAAGAAAGATATGCGAATCTAGTTTCCAAAGAACTAAGCTTTGCATAATTCAGAATTTTCACTAGAGAGTTATGAACAATTTAGTAATAGAAAGTCAGAATTGATCATCTCTGTTTTGCAGAATTGATAGAATCAATTTAAACAGATGTTTCAGAAGGCAAACATAGTTCAAAATTTACAAATTAGGTGTCCAAAGAAAGATATGTGAATCTAGTTTCCATAGAACTAGGTTTTCATAATTCAGAATTTTCTCTAGAGAGTTATGAGTAATTTAGTAATAGAAGGCTAGAAGCTATCGTATCTGTTTTACCGAATACATAAGGTCTTTTCATTCATATATTTGGATAGGTAAATTTACTCCAAATCTTTCAATTTTTATATCAAATGAAAGCTCTATAAGTCTCCTTTCGTATGAAAGAGGTTTTTTCCTAAATCCGAATTTGGTGCAAAAAGTTATGGCTATACGAATACTGAAAGGTCAAAATCTGAAAAATTCCAAATTCGACATTTGATGTATAAACGGCATAGATATCTTACATGCAGCCATAATCTTCCAATTTTCTCAAAATCAAGGTAAAAACAAGAATCAAAATTTATCTCTAGGATGGGTTAGAATACTTGCCTTAAAAAGTTTTGATTTTCAAATATGGAGGAATTGATGCAAAGCCTTAAGCCAAGATAAAACTTCTTCTTCTTCAATTATTTCTCTTTCTCTTCTCCTTCAATTCCTTCTCCTCTTCTCAAGTTACAGTTGGCTGCAAAGTTTTCTTTAATTATGCCTTAAATTACTTAGGTTTGCCTCATGCTAAAATAGTGAGGTGATAAGCATGCATGGAGGTTTAGGTATCATCTTTAGAATAAATGCAAGTGGCATGCCACAAGTCCTCTATTCTATTTTATTTTATTTTATTTTTTCTTAGTGTGAATCTTTTACAAATCACCTCCAATTAATGAGATTCACATTTTGGTCCCTCACAATACTTTCAATATATATATATATATATATATATATATATATATATATATATATATATATATATATATATATATATATATATATATATATATAGTGCTAAAGAATTATTAAAAAAATTCTCATATTTACAAATAAGTCCTTATAAATTTTGAAAAAAATGAGGGATATTACATTCTCCCCTCCTTAAAAGAAAATTTAGTCATCTAAATTTGTCATACCTCTTTCGGCGAAAAGATGAGGATAAGCTTTCTTCATTTCTTTCTAGCTCCCAAGTCATTTCATTTGTAGGATGATGCTTCCAAATTACTTTAACCAAAGTAATGATTCTATTTTTTAATATTTTCTCCTTTTTATCAATAATCCGAATGGGCTCTTCCTTGTAAAACAAGTCTTTCTCAATCACAATCGGCTCATACTCAATGACATGAGAGGGATCAAGTATATACTTTCTGAACATTGACACATGAAATATATCATAGATATGACATATCGATGGTAGCAAAATAATCTTGTAAGCAACATAGCCAATTCTTTCAAGGATCTCAAAAGATCCAATGAACCTTGGTTTAACTTTCATTTCTTTTCAAATCTTACAACACCTTTGGAAGGGGAGACATTTAGGAATACAAAATTCCCTACTTGGAACTCAATAACTCATCTTCTGTTATCAACATAGCTCTTTTGCCGACTCTGAGCAACCTTTAGCCTTTTTATGATAACATGAATCATTTCAGTAGTCTCTTATACTTTATCTAGTGCTAACAACTTTCTATCACCAACTTCCTCCCAACATATAGGCGTCATGCACTTTCGCCCATACAATGCTTCATAAGGAGCCATCTGAATGCTCGAATGATAACTATTATTGTAAGTGAACTCAATAAGAGAAATATCTTTATCCCATTCCTCTCCAATCCACAACATAGGCTCTAAGCAAATCCTCAAGTACTTGAATTGTTCTTTCAGATTGACCATCAGTTTGAGGGTGATAGGCAGTGCTAAACTTTACTTTGGTGCCTATAGAATCTTGTAATCTCCTCTACAATCTAGAAAGAAATCTGGAGTCTCTATCCGAGATTATCTCCTTTGGGACACCATGAAGTCTTACTATTTCATCAACATACAAATCTGTAAGCCTATTAAGAGAATAAGTCATATTGATTGGTAAGAAATGTGTAGATTTGGTTAACCTATCAATAATGACTCAAATAGCATCCCTTTACATGGCATACTTGATGTCAACCGCCTCACTGGTCCAAATTATACGGATTGGCTCCACAACTTGAGAAATGTTCTCATAGTGGAGAAAATTGCATACGTCCTTGATACAGTAATGCCTACGCCTGAGGAAGTGCAAGCGAGGATGAGATCGCTCGCTACGTGAAGTACATTGATGACTCCAATCTTGCTCAGTGCTATATGTTGGGCTCTATGACTCCTGAGTTATAGAGACAACATGAAAAGATGGATGCTAGATCCATTCTCCTATATGTCCGTAAATTGTTTGAGGAACAAGAAAGGACTCAACGATATGAAATATCCAAGAGCCTCTTCCGCACTAGGATGACTAAGGGGACACCGGTTCAGAACCATGTCCTAAAGATGATTGGGTGAATGGAGAAACTCATAGGTCTAGGAATGGTCCTAGAGGATAACTTGTATGTGGACATTGTGCTTCAATCCCTACCAGATTCCTTTTCACAATTCATAATGAATTTTAATATAAACAAGCTTGAGATGACCCTCCCAGAGCTCCTCAATATGTTCAGGGAGGCAGAGAGTACTATTACGAAAGGGAAGCCAATTCTCTACACTGGTTAGACCAGAAAGAAAAGGAAAGCAGAAAAGTCCCTTAAAAAGGGAAAGGGCAAGGGCAAACCAGGAAAAGCAAAGGTTCCTAAGAAAAACCCAACAAAGGATAAAGGCCAGTGCTTCCACTATGGCAAAGATGGGCACTGGAAGAGGAACTGCAAAGAGTACCTTGTAGAAAAGGCGAAACAGAAGCTTGGTGAAGCTTCAGGTACATTCATAATTAGTCTTCATTTGTCAGACTCTCAAGATAACACATGAGTATTAGATACCAGTAGTGCTTATCATATATGCAATTCTTTGCAGGTTCTAGCAAGGCCTAGGAGACTAGAGAGAGACGAGATGGACCTCAAGATGGGTAATGGAGCAAAAGTTGCTATAGTAGCTGTTAGGATCGGAGCGGCACTAAGAGGGGGGGGGGGGGGGTGAATTAGTGCAGCGATAAAAACTACGTCGATTTCTGAAATTTCTTTGTATGTTGAAAACCGATTCCGGAAATATGGTTAGATTGAAAGCGTAGGGAAAAGTATTGAAGGTCAGTAAGCTATTGAAGGGGTTTGCAGTAAGGTAATAGCAGGAAGTAAATGCAAACCAGAGAAGACGGTAGTTTATAGTGGTTCGGTCAATCGTGACCTACATCCACTCCTCTGATTCCTCTTCCGTCGAGGCCACCGGCATTCACTAACGATCTTTCTTTACTAGGCGAAGATCAACCTCCTTCTTACACCCCTCTTACAACCTCTTACAAGTGGTTCACCCTTTTACAAAGATTTCAATGAAAAGAAAGGAGGTGAACAATCAAGCTATTGAAAACAAGACTTTTCCTAAAGATTTTCTCAACCTCTAGCTTCTTAAAAGGTTGTAATCTCAGCTGAGAATAGGGAGGTATTTATAGGCCTCAAGAGGATTCAAATTTGGGCTCCAAAATTTGAATTCTCTTCGGTTCCCGAAGCTAGCGGTGCCACCGCCTGTCAGTTGTGACACTGATAGTGTACTGGGCGGTGCCACCGCCCAGTCCAGCGGTGCCACCGCCTGGCTCTCGGGTGCTGGGCGGTGCCACCGCCTGGCTATTTCGGCTCACTGGTTGGGCTCCAAACTTGGCCCAAATCAGTCCGAACTCGGGCCCAATTGGCCCCTACTTGGGTTATAAGATTAACACCTAATCCTAACCCTAATTAATGTGCTAACTACGAATTTAAAGACATTTCCTAAGCTATTACAAAGTCTGCAAGTCAAGACTTCTTCCGGTGAGCTTCCGACGAACTTCCGGTGGTCTTCCGAAAAACTCTTGGAAGCCATTCTGTGGACTCCCGACAAGCTCCGAGACTTCACGATTTGATCTTAGCGAGTTTCGACGAGCTTCTTCGGCAAGCTACGATCTTTCTCGGTGAGCTCCGTGAACTTCCGACGAACCTTTCTGCGAGCTTCCGAAAAACCCTTCGGCAAGCTCCCTACTCATTCTCGGCTAGTTCCGATAGCATTCCCGATGAACCGGACTTCTGTTGAACTCTCGAACTCCCAACGAATCCTTCGCGCTTGACTCCGGCACTTTGTTTCGCTTTATGTCTTCATCGTTATCGTAGTTAATCCTGCACACACAAGCCAAAACTCTACTCCGATCTAGACAATTATTACTAACGCGAATTGACATTCTGTTGCCCGGCACGTCATTGGTTGGCGCTTCGTCCGATTCTTCAGCGCATCGTCCACTCTTGCGGGTTGTTGCCCAATCGGCGGTTGACCTCCGCAACCCCGATATCCTTGGTGCAATTCCGTTCTCCTTGGCTCGATGCCCGACGTTCGAAGCGTTCTACCATCCAATATCCTAACATGATCTCCTCCGGCGCAACGTCAATTTCTCCTGCATCAACTGTCTAATCCTGATCGAGTAGACCTGCATCACTCAAAATGCAGTTAAACATCTAAACACAATCAATTAGTTTCATCATCAAAATCTGAGATTCAACAATCTCCCCCTTTTTGATGATGACAACTAATTGATGACTACCGGAGTTAACCTTAACTCCCCGGAGTTTAAACAAACTCCCCATATCAATATGCCATTGATAGAACACTTGGATTATCCCAAATCCAAGTAAGATTCATCATATGTTATGAAAAACATTTAAACCATCATGCAAGTATATAAAATATTCAATTCAATGCATGAAGTCATCAATATATTTCTCCCCCTATGTCATCAACAAAAAGGAGAAGTAGCTCTAGCTATTTTAAAAGATATTCAAGTTTTTGTAACGTGAAGCTAGATTTTCATCACAACATATAAGCACAAAAGCATAGTAAGATTCTTAAGTTCAATCATGGCAATTCAACACTTGCTTCTTGTGCAAGATTGCACTTTGCTTTTCTTTGCATGTTCTAACTAGCAAATGCTTTCTCTCCTTTGTTTTTGTCGAAAGTAGGGAAGAGTACAAGCTAGCCAGCATTTGCCTTGAGCTAGCAATCTTTCTCCCCCTATGTCATTGTCGAAAAGGAGAGGAACCAATGATAAATTATGAATTTGCATCAATCAATATTTCAATCATCGCATGATACATACAAGACAAAAATGCAAAGAAATCATGTCATGAAAGACATCAATTGTTAAACATGATATGATAATAGTTTCAAAATTTTCAATTTGCGATACATGTGATACATTGTGATACTAAAAAATTTAATGCGATCCTTTTAAGGATATCAACCTATTTTTGATACAAAGCATGACAAGAGCAATTATATTACAAGTTTTCTAAGTTTTACAATTTTTGCTTCTTTTGAGATAGCAATTCTTTGCTTCTCTACAAGCTAGCAACTTTTACGATATGCAAGTTTTACTACATACAAGCTAGCAAATTTTACAATATTTTTAGAACATGCAAGCTAGCAGTTTTGAGATGTTCAAGAAAGCAACCCTTGCTTCTTAAAATATATAAGTTTGCTAGATGTGCACGTTAGCATGTTTTGCTTATTGAGATAGGCAAGATAGTGATGTTCAAGAAGACAACTTTTGCTTCTTGAAATAAGCAAGTTAGTAATCTTTGCTACTTAAGATAGGCAAGCTAGCAATCAAGTTTTTGCATCTTCTTAACTTGTGCAAATTAGCTATCTCCCCCTTTGTCATTGTCAAAAAGAAGGGAAGATTCAAGTCATGAATATCAAAATAATAATTTTATCATGAATATTTCATTATTACGTGCATCATTATTGTACGTTAAAGTATTGCATGCATAATACCAAATCATCAAATTCATCAAAATCTCAGCATTACTTTCAAGATATTCAAAATGGTATACATAGATTTATCATAAAGCAAATTAATTTTCAATCATCACATAAGGCATTTAAAGAATTTTTGAAACATAGGAGAATGATTAATTTAAGCATGTAATATTTCAATCAAATTCAAGTCATGAATACCAATACTTTCATATTATGAATATCAATTCATGAATACCAAAAGATATTATTTGTGATTCCAATTTTGCAAGATCAAGATGATGATTTAGATAAAACTTATTCAAATCAAATCGTTAACTTGAAACTCATAATCAAGTCATCAAAATCAATTTCGAGATTCACAAAATATCATGAAATCATTAATCTCGATCAGATGGGAAAAGCATTTTTTAAGTAATTCTTTTTCATCTAAGCATGCCTTAGTCTTTATATGTCAAATCAAGATAAGCATGAAAGTTCAAGACATAAAGGCAAAATCTTATAAAACAACTCATCAAGTAAGATTTTAACCATCTATTCTCAAGCCATATAAAGAGTAAGTCAAGGATTCAATTATCTCATGTCATGAATTCCAATAGGCATCTCAAATTATCAACATTACATTAAAAAGATATTTCAAAAAGATATAACATGATTGAAGCATAAGTGATTCATTTGTATTATTTCATTCATTCGGAAGATTCTCCTCTTTGGTAAATAAATCTAGGAGAACAACATGAATTAAGGGAGATATAACATGATTGAAGCATTGAACATGATTCATATTTAAAATGTGTCTCATGTCATAAGTATGAATCAAGCATTTGTGAAATTCGAAATCATCTTCAAAGTCACATTCAATAAATTCATACATGACAAGCATAGATTTATTGAAAAGTCGATAAGATAGAGGATCGCATTTCGTTTTTATAAATTTCTATTCATGTGATTTGCTTCTTATATTACCTTTAATAAAACAAGTGTCAACATTTAAGACGGAAAGATAAATTTCATAAAACAAATCATCAAGCATGATTCCATGATAACATCATTTTAATATCTTGATATTCATCATCAAGTATGATTTCAAAAAGTATGTTCAAGAGAAATCATTAAGACCAAATGTATGATACACTCATTTATTTTCAAAATATTCATCATGTTTATTTTTATGAGATTCACAAGATTGGTAAAATAAATTCATTAATCTTAATAGGATAGAAAATTCATTTCCATTTCATACAATTGATTTCATGTGAGGGTATTCAAGTCTTTTGTGAAAACATGTATCATCATTTAAAATCGAAACATAAGTTTCGTCATGAAGCCGTCAAGACCAAACACATCATGATATCACATCTATCATCAAAAGACTATCAAAAAATTTATACATAGATGTACATGCACTATGTCATCTTAATATGTGATGAGAATGTCATCTTAATTCATCATAAAAACGATTAGGCCAAAAACATGTTAATCGAAAATGAGAGTTTCAAATCAACATTTACTTCAAATCTCATGCATGACATAAAATCATCAAGATAGACATACATGGATTAATCCTAAGCATTATCATATATCATATAATTATCATCCCTAATGTTGCATACATCATTCAATATTTCAAAACATAACATGCATGAAACCTTAGCAATATATTTTTCATGATCAAAATTTTTTAATTTTTCAAAGATGCTAAAAAGAAAAACATGATATAATTTTTGAAAAACAATTTTTTATTTCCTATTCCTACTATCTAAATTAAGCACTCATGAAAAACTTCAAGTAATTTCAAAATAATTCAAGAGAGTTGAGTTACTTACCTTGTAGTCGAAGCCCATCAAAGCCCAATTCGCCATTTCACCTTTGAAAGTTCTTGATTCATCCTTGGTTGCCTTCCTCTTCTTTGGCCTCTTCCTCCGTTCAAGTTCATTGTTTATTTTAGATTTTTGTTTAATGAACTTATTAAGATTTAGTGTTCGAAGTTCAAGTTCATCATTGTCCTCATCACTTGAGTTCATCGCTCAAGTGGTATTCATTTGTCTGGAGTTCCAAATCCTTCCTATTCTTTGGAAGGTGGTTCAAGTGCTCATTGGGTTCAAAAGGTTCCAAAAGTGTCATTTTATAGGTCATTAATGACCCGATTAATTCTTCTAATTGAAAAATCATTAAATTTTTTATCTCTTGTATTGCGGTTATTTTAGGATCCCACCTTTTTGGAAGGGATCTTAAGATCTTACTTACGAGATCAAAATTCGAAAAAGATTTTACCAAGAACTCGTAGATTATGGACGGACATCCTGTGAATACGGGTGTACATGTCGCCTATAGTCTCGCTTGGTTTGCATTCGAAAAGCTCAAAAGTCATGCAATAAATATTAACTTTCGAGTCTTGGACTCTATAGTCCGTCGTGTGTGATTTCAAGTGTTCGCAAATATCAAAAGCCTTTTCGCACATGAATCCCGCTGACCTCATTTTTGTCCAAGCGCAAAAGAATGCATTCATAGCCTTTGCGTTTAAGAAAATGCTTCTTTCTTCTTCCAAATCCGACCATTCGTCTCGTTTAGAGGGACAGTGAAAACCCGTTTTCAACAATATCACCATAAACCAAGTTCATAAAATCAAGAAAATCTCACTCGAGTTTTCCAATAGTGTAGTCCCAAATTCCGTTAAACAACGGTGGCGAAAAACTGACAAGAAACCCCTTGAAGCCATGAAGAGCCCATTTCTCCTCGGGGTGTAAACGCGAAATGAGAATACCAGGGCTCTGATACCATTTGTTAGGATCGGAGCTGCACTAAGAGTGGGGGTTGAATTAGTGCAACGGTAAAAACACGTCATTTCTGAAATTTTCTTGTTATGTTGCAAACCGATTCCGGAAATATGGTTAGAATGAAAGCGAGGGAAAAGTATTGCAGGCAGGGAAGCTATTGAAGGTGTTGCAGTAAAGGTTATTTATAGTGGTTTATAAGTGGTTTTAATAGTTGGGTTAGATTAAAACTGGTTTATTTTCAAATAAGCATGAAGTAAATGCAACCAGAGAAACGGTAGTTTTAGTGGTTCCCGTCAATCGTGACCTATCTCCACTCCCTCCGATTCCTCTTCCGTCGAGGCCACCGCATCCCTACGTCTTCCTTTACTAGGCGAAGACAACCTCCTTCTTACACGAATTACCCTCATAAAGGAATGTGATAAACGCATCAATACTGAATGACTATAATACTACTAAAGGCCTCGGGTTAATAAAAACAAGGAGATTTACTCGGAAGGAATTTTGTTGGAGAGCTCCTTGCAGAGTTCACCTACATTAATTTAAACTATGGACGACGGAACCTGTGACTGCATAGGATTCTACTGAAAACGAATCCGAATAATTCCTGGTGGGATGGCGGAACGAACCGAGAAAAAATTTATTTATTCGGAGAGTCATGGTTTGACCTAGGAATAAACAGTAAAGATTCAATATTCGCCCCGCGTAAACCTTTATTTATTGAGATTACATTACAATATGTTGGCATCATTTGATAAGGGTAGAAGAAAATAAGGATCAAGGTTCGTTATAAAATAAACATTATCTATACTTAATCAAAAGTCTTATCTATAATTATATCTAATCTATTAATTTATATCTCTAAATATTGCATACATAATT
>CM017194.1:18286630-18301924 GCA_004837865.1 Musa balbisiana | reverse complement strand
AGGCCGATCCCCTAAAGAGATCAACTCCAAGCTTAAAATCTGCAAGGGTTCTAACACTTGGTATCAGAGCAGCGTTCTTGGTGTCTCGCTACCCTTCCACAACCATCCATCAGCCCTCCACAGCCGCCCAAAGCAATTCCCACAATTGCTTAAAAATTCGTCGTCGAACTTCGTCATCATCTCCACGACCGCGGATCATCCTTTGATCTCCCCGTGAATTGCAACAGGTTCTGGTTTCCTACCTTACTGCTGCTGCAATTTAATTATCCTTATTCAAAAAAAAAAAAAAATTGTTCGTATATTGCTGCATAAACTTTTCGTCGTAAAGTTTTCATCTCTACGACGAAAGATACATTGCAGAATTTCAACCACATAGCACAGTTTGTTTCATCTTGCTACTGCGTTTTTACTATCCAAATCTCTACGAAATTTTTATAACAGCTTTGACACTTCCTAACGGCAGATTTCCCTTTGGTTTTGTCAAAAAATTCTCAATATAAACCATTGATCTTTTACGTCTAAACTGCTATACTTGAAAATCTGCACTATAAAATTCCAACTGTATAGCACAGTTTGTTTGATCTTGTTACTACGTTTTTACTATCCAAATCTCTACGAAATTTTTATGACAACTTTGACACTTCCTAACAGCAGATTTCCCTTTGGTTTTGTTAAAAAATTCTCAATATAAACCATTGATCTTTTACGTCCAAACTGCTATACTTGAAAATCTGCACTGTAAAATTCCAGCCGCATAGCACGGTTTGTTTGATCTTGTTACTGCATTTTTTCTGTCCATAACTCTACGAAATTTTTATGACAGCTTTGACACTTCCTAACAGTAGATTTCCCTTTGGTTTTGTCAAAAAATTCTCAATATAAACCATTGATCTTTTACGTCCAAACTACTATACTTGAAAATCTACACTGTAGAATTCCAGCCGTATAGCACAGTTTATTTGATCTTGTTACTGCATTTTATCTGACCAAATCTCTACAAAAATTTTACGACAGCATTGACACTTCCTAACAGCAAATTTCCCTTTGGTTTCATTAAAAAATTCTCAATATAAACAACTGATCTTTTACGTCCAAACTGCTACACTTTAGACGTAAAAATCTGCTACAGTACCTTTCTGTGATCCTCAATTCTTCCAAACCTTCCACCACCCATGCCGTTAACCCGTCAACAGAAAAAAGACAAGGACATCTCTGATCTACAAGCGTATGCTATGGCTTCTCAAGATCCAATTGATGCCAAATTTGAAGCATTGGAATCTCGGATTGAATCGCGGCTTGAATCACGCTTGGAGGACAAATTACGCGCTTTGATTGTAGAATTCAGAATTGGACAACCATCGAGTCCAACCAAATTGCAACAAGGAGAGGGTTAAAAGAGACCTCCAGAGAAAGAGGGACAGCCCTCCGACATGCTTCAGCCATGCATGAGGGTGGACTTCCCGCGATGGGAAGGAGACCCGGCGGGGTGGATTTCATGCGCCGAACGTTACTTTCGCTACTATCGAACGTCGGATGATGCTATGGTGGAAATTGTTGTCATCCACCTTGAAGGAGATGTTATTCAATGGTACAATTGGTTAGAATACAATCATGGGGCTCCGACGTGGCATCAAATTAAGAACGCACTGCTGAATCATTTCAGACCTATGGAGTACGAAAATATTGATGGCCAACTCACAAAGATTCGACAAACCTCTACGATTCAAGAGTACCAAACCTGGTTTGAGAAGCTATCCTACCTTGCTCATGATTGGACTGACCGTCAATTGTTAGGAACATTCATCGAAGAACTCAAGCCAGAGATAAAAAGGGAGGTTAAGGCGCGATAGCCCCGTATCGTGATAGCTACAATTTCTTTCGCCCGAATACAAGAAGAATGGCTCAACCAAGATGCTCGGAGGATGAGAACTTCTCCTAGGCCCACGGCATATAAACCTCCTTCTGCTCCTAGCCGTCCTTCGCTGCCAAACAAATTGACAAGAGAAGAACTACGTGACCGATCAACAAAGGGTCTTCGTTAGCATTGCGACGAGTCGTGGAACCGCGATCATCATTGTAAAAGGGGCCGTCTCCTACTGATTGAACCTCTTAAAGACATGGAGGAGGAGGTTCAGGAGCATGAGGAAGCGGTCACGGATAAAGAACAACAGTTGGTTGATATTATGATGCATTCCCTTGCTGATTACGCGAACCCGCAAACGATGAAAGTGGGAGGACTTCTGAAGCAACAACCTATCACTGTTCTTATTGACACTAGAAGCACTAATAATTTTATAAACAGTAAGGTTGCTATCTGGATGGCCTTACCAATCGAGAATTACAGCAGGTTTGACGTTAAGGTCTTCGACAGACGGATTTTGAAGTGTGATCGTAGGTGCCCGCAGGTGAAACTGTTACTGTAGGACCAAGAGATAATTGCATATTTCTTCCTCCTCCCTCTTGATGATTATGAGGCTGTGCTCGGCTTCGAATGGCTGACAACACTAGGTGATGTTTCCTGGAACTTTGTGAAACTAATTATGAGATTTTATAGTAAAGTGAAATAGGTGATACTGCACGAGAAACGTGGGGGCGACGCAATGACGACAACGCCCGACTTCAACAAGACTTTTGTTATTGAAGTCGATGCCTCTGGAGTCAGAATTGGTACTGTAGTAATGCAAAATGGCCGCCCTCTCGCTTATACCAGTAAGGCATTATCTCCTTCCCATCTCAAAATGTCTATGTACAACAAGGAGATGCTTGCAATTGTGCATACAGTGACCAAATGGAGACCATACTTGACCGGGCGACACTTTTCAATCAAGAACGACCATAAAAGCCTAAAATATTTCTTGAAGCAAAAGATATCTTCTCCCGAGCAATAAAAATGGGTAACAAAGTTTTTTGGATATGATTATGAAATAACTTACAAAAATGGGAAAGAGAATGTTGTTGCAGATGCGCTTTCATGACTACCCGAGCAAGCTGAATTTTCGGTCGTTTCATTTCCGACCGACCGACTTCCTTGAGGATATTAAGAGGGAATGGCAGGAAGATCCGATGACCAGTAAGATCATAAAAAAAATTAGAAGAGACACCCAGCTCCATGGCTTATTACAGTTGGGACTCAAAAGAATTGTGCTATAAGGGACGCATTGTGCTTGTACCAAATTCTGCTTGCATAAAGACCATCCTTCAAGAGATGCATTCCACACCTACAGCCGAGCACTCCGGGTTCCTTAAAACCTATAAGAGAATTAAGCAAAATTTTTATTGGGTAGGGATGAAAAATACTATTGCTAAATTTGTGGCACAATGTGATGTATGTCAATGACATAAAGGCGAGACAGTGGCAAGTCTTGGAAAGCTACAACCTTTACCCATCCCGGACTCAATATGGACTGATATATCAATGGACTTTATTGAAGGGCTTCCCTCATCACAAGGAAAAGGTACAATTCTTATCGTGGTTGATCGCCTTACAAAGTATGCTCACTTTTGCACTGTTCGTAATCCCTAAACTGCTTCTAGTATTGCTTAAATCTTTATGGAGAATATTGTAAAATTGCATGGGATGCCGAAAACTATTGTAAGTGATCATGATAGGGTCTTCACAAGCAGATTTTGGATGAAATTATTCCAGATGCAGGGTGCTAAATTGAAAATGAGTACAACATATCACCCACAAACCGACAGCCAGATTGAAGTGGTGAACAGGTGCTTGGAGTTATACCTCAGATGCTTCACCAGTGACTGGCCAAAAGAGTGGACAAAGTGGCTTCTCTGGGCCGAGTGGTGGTATAATATAACTTATCATTCATCCACAAAATGTACTCCCTGTGAGGCTATGCATGGTCAACCTCCTCCTGTGATCCCAAAATATGTGTTGGGCACCTCTAAAGTAGAACAAGTAGACAGGGAACTACAAGACAGAGACAAAATGCTAAAGTTGCTAAAAGATAATCTCACTGTAGCTCAAGCAAGGATGAAATAGTAATATGATCAACACAAAGGTAAAAGAGAATTTTCAGTAGGAGATTGGGTCTTCCTACGACTCCAGCCATACAAGCAAACATCAATCCGGACCAGAGCATTTAAGAAGCTTTCACCTCGGTTCTATGGACCCTACCAAATTTTAGAGCGCATCGGAACGGTAGCATACAGATTGGACTTACCTGCCAACTCACGAATCCATCCAATCTTCCATGTGTCATGTTTAAAGCTCAAGCTGAGACAAAATGAGATAGCCCAAAGCCATCTACCAGATATAACTACCCAAGGAGAACTTCAAACCCAGCCAGGTGCCATTATTGATCGACGGATCGTGACTCGATGACGACGACCCACTATTGAAGTGCTAATATAGTGGGCGAATCTATCAACAGAAGATGCCACCACTTGAGAGAACTATGATGACTTGAAGATCAAATTCCTAGAATTCATGAATCGTCAACCTCGAGGCAAGGCTGATTTGAAGAGGGCGGGTCTGTTAGGACTCTAGCTAGGAGAGTCCTAAATTGAGTTTCATTGAAAGGGGCATTCATGTAAAACCTACCTAGCCGACCCCTATTAAAGAGGTGAAGAGGCCAACTAGGGTTAGGAGAGCATTTCTTAAAGAAGCATTAGGAGTTGTAAAGGAATAGGAGTCTTAGAAGTCCTATTAGGAGTTGGGATTTAAAAGCCCTATAAATAACCATGTATTCATCCTCTTTTCATAAGCAATAGATGAATATTTTATACAACCTTTAAGCAACAATTTGAAGGAAGGAACCCCTATAGAGTTCCAAGGAGGCCGATCCCCTAAAGAGATCAACCCCAAGCTTAGAATCTGCAAGGGTTCTAACAGAGAGCTTGTTAAAATACTTTGCATTTAAAACTTGTTTATTCATGGAGCATTGTCTATAATAACCCAGTTTAGTTCCACATTAGTTGTGAGTAAATATTTGATTTGACTTATAAGATTTTGATAAGTATAATACTGTTAACTTGGGCATAACTGTTTTGGGTCAGCGATTCAGATTATCCCATCAGATCATGTTGTGACATTGTCAGCGAACAACTGAAAGTAACAAACAAGTTCTTGTTATTAGATTTTCCATAAAGGATCATGAACAAATACAGATTTTTTTCCCTTGATGCTTCCATATCAATGCGGTATGGATAATCTTTGTAAGATCAGATTGTGAATAGTTTACAAATTAGAATTATTTGACATCAGCTATGAAACTCTCTTAAGGTGTCTATGAAATGGATTACTATCAGGTTAGCAATTTACAGAACATAACTAATGCAAGTTTCTTATTTTGTTGTAGTTAAACCAAAGGATTATCATACTGTAACATGGGAGAAATTGTAACTTTCTAGCATAATACAATTTTGTTAAGTACACAGGACAAAAATTGGCCTGGCCATATGTCGGAGACTCAACCTATGGCATGTATTGATGTATTTCTAGCATAATACTTTAATCACTGTTGATCGGCACAACAATCCTTGATTTTACCTGCTATTTTCCAATTTCCAAGTTCCAACACTTGTATTTAATTATAAACAAGTGTCTCGGTCAGGAAATTAACATTGACTAGCATTTTTTTCTTTTTCTACTTGCATGTTTTCTCTTTTGCTCATTATTTTGCTTGCAACATTACCAAAAACACATATGCTGCATAAAACCACTTGTGTATCTGATTTAATAATGAATCATTTCTTTCCTTCATTGAAGGTCCTTGCAAGAAGTTAACATTCATTCACAAGACAGCAAATTCTTTCATGCAAATATGAGCATTAAGCGACACTCAAATATTGTAGTTGATTAATGCTTCAGATATAAAAATAAAAATAAAAAATGCATTAAACATAAAGATTAATGAGCACTTGAAACTCTAAATATTATCAGGCCGAATACATACACAGGTTGATCAGATGCCATGGCACCAGCACGTATGAGACAGTAGCTAACCCCACCCAGAATTGTTGAAAATATACCAACAAAAATAGAGAAAATAAAATTCTTTCCTCTATCAGTGACAACATTGTCCATCTGAAAAGTCTCAGTCAAACTCCCTGCATATGTTAAACATCAAAATTTGCAGAAGAAAAATAAAGGCAATCCTTCTTTTCTACTAGGCATAGTTACAGTATGATGTAATAAAAGCAAAGCATTAAAAATATTATTTTATCCAGATGGTAGATGTAGAAACATAGAACAATAGCTGAATAGAATGGACTAATTGCCCAAACTAAGGTAGGTCGGTAGCAAATGAAGATGGTTTCCAATTAATGGAAGAAACATGATGTAACAAGAACAACCAAAATACTAAAAAAAGTTTGGTTTTGATATTACTTTCAGGTCTAAGCATAAATGTTCTTGGTAAACTCAATTTGTAGGGCAGATGGTTTGCAAGAACATACTAATCACAATGTGGATCAGCTTAGTGTGGAAATCTACAGATAGGTCACTTAAACTAAACTTCATGTAACAGTTTTAGAGGATAATGGTAGGCCTCTTGTCAGGTCAAGATAAAAAGGCACGACAACCACAATTCAAGTGTTGTTCCAGGCTTCACATATGAATCCATAACTAGAATTGAAATGGCACAAATTAAACTTGACCCAATCTCTCATTGATGTGCAACAATCAGATCCTCTATTAAACCGAAGAAATATTTGAGGACAGCAAGAATATAATAAATCTAATCTCACTTGCTTTCTGCCTTTAATCAACTCGTTAGCTATCAATAGCACTCAACCGCATACACTTGCCCTTAGATAATTCTTCTCACATAGAATAAAGAGTAAATACCCTAGAAGCAATCTCATTCTTACACAATCTATACCCTAGAAGAGATCATATTATAACAGGAACCACTAAAATGAGATAAACTAGATAAGTAACGAAGAGAAAAGGTCAAAAAAAGAAAGTTATGAGAAAGATATACAAACATTAATACTTCATTAGCAAGTATTTTGCAATGTAAAGAATATCACTCACATAAGAATACAACAATATCCGATAAAAAATAATACCTTTTGAAAGAAGAATAGGTTGCAGAATCAACAGGAGACCAATAAAACTGCAAGTTAAACCTGATGTACAAACAGACATAAACAACTTCCCATTATTTCTTAAGAGTCAAAATAACAGAATTTTGCTGAAGATGCTAAAACTTCAATGTAAGAGTCAAAATAACAGAATTCTGACATGGTAACAAGTTAATGGAAGCAAGATTAGTAAGAGAAATGAAATGCTCCAGATCAAACAAGAAAACCCTCCTTTTTTTTTTGTTGAGAGAGAGAGAGGAAGCAGTTCTGTGCCAAGTTTTGGAATGTGGTAAGAGTATGACCCACAGTGGTCCAACCAGTGACTCAATGACCACAAGCTCAGCTGGGTTGATGACCATTCTGGTTTTTAAACTAACAATACAGCATACCTTGACCTTTACACTTCCTAGGCACTGGCTAGCATCATAATCATCAATCCAATCTATAGTATCAAGAACAGGTATTTAACATATACAAGAAAGAAATAAATCATAAAATGCATGCTGATTTTAAAAGAAAAATAACTGGTATGAGGCCTTAGATCAACTTTCCGCTTTAGTTTAAGTAATGCAACAGAGAGTGCATATTGTTAAAGAAAAGTGAAAGACCAGAGAATCAAACAATAAATATCTATAATGTCCACAATCTGCAAGATTGAATATATTCCTTAGGAAAGAGTGAATAGCTAGATTGGTTTCAGGGGCTTTTCCTAGAGTAAGAAAATTGAATGGGCAACGTAAAAACAAGTGGGGAAGAGAAAAAAGAAGGGGAGGGAAATAAAGGAAAATTTTGCACACTGCCAATCCACTAATTCAATGGCCCTACTTATTCCTTAACCACTTGGCAATCACCAAAGGATGGACAAAAGACTAGACTATTCTTAGAGTAATAGTTTGATATATACCTATAGAGATTTCAGCAACAAAATTGAACATAGTTAGGTGACGTTATCAGAAAACATAGCACACAGCATGAAGCACAAACAAAGAAAAGTTTAACTAAAGGGTCTTTTGAAAACATCTTAGTGAACTAATTACAACTCATCAACTAATGTGAAAGTTGTTCTTTATTTCAGCAGCTTTATCAAGACAGCATTGCTATGATCAGTTTAATGTTCATGAAGTAATTATATGATTTAATTCATTCAAACCTGCTTCTATTGCTCTTGGCTTGCAAAACCAGAACATGACTCATAAATCATTTTTTAGGTTATGCTTTACTGTGTAATACATAAGTTCTCTGGAAAAGACAATTTGCAACAAATGATTTAGAGAATACGGTTATCAACCAAACAACCCCCGTAAGTCCCAGAAGCACAGAAACTACTTTATCCATGTCATAAGAAACAAAAGAGCATATATGAACAGAAGTGACATTGTTTCCAATTGTACCTCCAATATGTGAAAGAGATAACTTCTCCTGTAAAATGATCATTGCTCCAATTGATGCCATTATTGGGGTAGCAAAGTTCAGTAAAACTGCATAGGATACAGGTAGATTTTGGACACTGAAAGAGAAGAAAAGGCTGAATTTGGTCATTTATCTATCACCAGGAGCTTCAAGTCCAAAAGGAACAGGGCTTCGTTATATGAGTAGTGATTGCCTCAAAATAATTCTGGAAGAAATACAAAAATATAATATGTAACAAAAGGTGCACACCAAAGTCCATAAAATCCCAAAGGCTAAGAACAATAGTCAACATGCTACTAGGAGGTACAGTAGCAGTGTAGCTTTATGAATTTGTAACACATTAAAAGTCATCCACTTATCTTAGAAGGCCCTAAAAAGCTAGCAGTAAAATAACTTGAACAGAAGCAGCAAACCAAATTTTAACAAATAAGAGATTTCATAGTTATACTGATTATGACTGTATATGCTTACAAAAAACTGAGGAACTGGTCAATACACCAAAAACTTATGGACCAAGTGTTCAGTTAGTATAAATTGATAAACACCATAAGAAAACAGAAAAATGAAGTCAACAACAAGAGGAAAAATAAAATTACAAAAATTGACAAAAGATCTCAACAGTACTGACATAGCACTTGCCATTCAAGTCAATTTCTATATTAACTAGCAACTTAGTAGAAGCCACTGATGAATCTTAAAAAGCAGCATACTTGACTAGCTAAAGAATAGGTATTTTTACAACAGAGTGACTAGATTGCTTGTTGCTTCAGACTGCTTATTTTGCATTTTTTTTAATTGGATACAGTATCAAGGTTTAACTCAGTTCAACATTTTCTTTGCCATCTTGTGGGACTGGTATGGTACCTACATCCACATCAGCATCACTTAGTAGCACTAAAAGAAAATAATAAATGAGTGGACACCACCTCCAACCAATATTTGAACACTTGGAATTTATCTCTAAACAAAATTTTAGACCACATCGGTCGTGAAGATCCCATGATGACCATTTTGCCATTATCTTTTTAAGAATTATTTAGCATGAACAGTTTATATCATCAAGCAATCTGCAATGGTTGCAAATATTTGTACAGCCTCCCCATATTCGCTAAGCTCTCTTTAGACCATTGAGATGTCCTAGAGGATCTGAATGGACAAAATCTCCTCAAAATGATTCTAAAGTCAAGCATACAGCATACTTGTTTTGTGTTTGTCAAGAACTCAGGATACTGTAGATTTACCAATTGATTTGCCTTTAGAGTAGATGTCCATCAAGGATATTCACAAAAGATCAACAACAATTAAGCTTCTCTTATGATTCACAAAATCCAACAAAATTTTTGAAGCATTTATTACCCTTATGGTAGCAAAAATAGTCTCTACAAGATGTTCCAACTACATTATTATCTAGTCCTGCACCAATTTATTGCCTATGCCAACAAACATGACAGTATACAGAAGTGAAGCTTTCTCTGTTGAAACACATTGTGTCTAATAATGGAAGATCAGAATTTACAAAAGAGGACTCATACAACAGGATCTGTTCTTGATTTATGGTAAAAAAATTAATGACAAAATTGAAGACATAGCCACAAAGGTGAAATTGTAGGGTGTACCAGGGAATGGTTTGATGCCAAGTCCTCAATAGTTCATTCATCAAACTAGTTGACACCAAAAAATATGCAAGGATGCTGAATACTAGAGCACGAATCACTTAATCAAGAAAATGGAACTTTTAGATATTGTTAAACAGCTTCCAGCAATAAAGAAAGAAAATGTTCTCTGACAATCATATTATTTAGCTAGAAATTAAATATCACCATGTACTAATGAAAAAAGAAAAAAAACCCATGATATCAAGTTTAATGACTAAGAAGTGTTGCTAGAAGAAGAAACTAGTGCAGCTTTAAGATAGCAGGGACGAGAAAAGTTGTAAAAGAAAATTAAAAAAAGGCATACTATGATTAGTGATTTCAAAAGACGCTCGGGTGAGGCGAGGCGAGGCCTAAGCACCTCATTTAATGTCTAGGCGGCGCACTTCAGAGAGTATCGGGCGCTTGGGGCGAGCGCTCGAGTTAAATCAAGCGATCGAACTAGCGTTTTAGGCCTGGTTCGGTCTCATTTGAGTTAGTTGGCTCAATCAAACCAACTAAAGCACCAATATCAGCCTCCCTCACGACTTCCCCAACCCTAACCCTACTCGTGATTTCGCCACCGACATTTCCTTTTTGTTGTCGTTGCCTCTCTCCATTGTCGCTGTCACTACTTGCTGCTGTCGTCATTATCGCTGCTCGTGCTGCTCTCAGTCAACAGCCTCAGTCTTCCTCTTCTCACATCAACTCGACTTAGTATATTGTTAACAGTATATTAATAGTATATTGGTAACAATATTTTTTATTTATTAGATTAATAATATATTATTTTGATTTTAATACTGCTAATCTTTATTTATTTAAAATTATTGTTAGGGTTCTCAGATAAATGGCTAGTGTACAGAGCAACTAAATAGATTCTCCAATGGCATCAAAAAAAGATCCTCCTTGGAAGTATAATTATCTAAAAGATTCTAAAGATCCTAATGTAGTGACTTGCATCTTCTGTGATAAGACTAGTAGAGGTGGTATTTTTTGTGTAAAACATCTAGTAGGAAATTTCAAGAATGCAGCAACTTGCAAGAAGTGTCCACCTGAGGTAAAAAAAGAGTTGTTGGCTTATATAAATAAAAAGAAAATGCAAAAGAATGAATCTTACGAATTTACCAAAGGATAATATTAAACAAATCAGGGATTAAGAAAAAGATTATTTTACGAGTGTCAACCCATGTGGGAAAAAAGTGCATGACAAAAAAGTAAAAAAAGTTATGAGTACTATAAAACGTAAAAAAATGATCGATAGATCTATGTATGTTTTAAGGATCACAGAAACAACAAGAGCAAGTAGGAGGCTCAAAATTAAGACAAACAAATATATGTGATGCTTGTGATAAAGAAATAAGAGAAAGAACAATTTAGCACATTGCTCGCTTCTTCTATCAGGCTGGTCTTCCCCTTAGTACAACTCATTTACACAGTTTCAAGTTGATGATTGAAGCTATTGAAAGATATGGTGTAGGATTAAAACCTTCAAGTTATTATGAGATGCGAGTTTCATTATTGAAAAGAGAATTGAATTATGCAAATAACTTACTAAAGGGTCATAAAGAATCATGAGCAACACATAGTTACTCTATTATATCAGATACTTGGACCAATAGGAGATGCAAGAGTATAATTAATTTTATGATTAACTGTTCTTTAGATATCATATTTGTGAAGTCAATAGATGCTTCATCTTTTGTGAAATCTAGAGACAAGATATATGATTTGTTTAACAAGTTCGTGGAAAAAATTGGAGAATAAAATATCGTTCAAGTCAGCAACTATGTATTAGCTTCTAGTATTCATCTTTTTTTTTAATTACTTTATCTTCAATTAAATATGTTAAACTCTTAAGTTTTATCATTTTTATTATCCTTTGTCCCAGGTAAATTACTTGAAACAAAAAGACCACCTATATTGGACTCTATGTGCGGCATATTATATTGATTTAATGTTGAAGGATATCGGAAAGGTCTTTGATATCAAGAAAACCTTAGAAAGGACAATCTTTGTTGTTGGATTTCTCTATAATCATGCTGGAGCTTTGAATATGATGAGAGAATTCACAGACAACAAAGAATTGGTGAGATACGATGTCACCCGATTTGCTACTTCATTCTTGACATTACAGAGCATGCATCGTCAAAAACATAACTTGAGAAACAGTTTACCTCTGAGAAATGGGTGACAAGTAAATGGGCAAAAGAAGCAAAAGGCAAGAGGGCCATTGACATCATCTTAATGCCATCCTTTTATAATCATATAGTTTATATATTAAAGGTAATGAGCCCTCTTGTTCGAATCTTTCGGTTAATGAATAATAAAAATAAACCTGTAATGGGATATATTTATGAGGCTATGGATAGAGTAAAAAAGATGATTAAAATATCATTTAATGAAAATAAAGAAAAATATAAGAAATTTTTTACAATCATTGATGAAAAACAGAATTGCCAACTTTATCGTCCCTTACATGTAGCAGGATATTATTTAAACCTAGAATTCTTTTATAAGATTAAATATGTTAGGTTTGATGCAGAAATTTTGGATGAGTTATATCAATGCGTTGCAAAATTAGTTCCAAGCGTTGAAGTGCAAGATAAGATTGTTCATGAATTATCTTTATTTAAAAATACCGAAGGTCTTTGTGGAATTCCAATGACAATTCGATTTAGGACAACTACATCCCCAGGTATTAATAATTTGATATAATTAATTTCATTTATAATATATTACTATGTTATTGCTAATAATAACATAAATTTTACAACTAAATAGTGGAGTCTATTTAGAAATTCCACCCCGAACTTGCAGCAATTTGCTATCAAAATACTTAGTTTGACAAGTAGTGCTTCAGGTTATGAGCAAAACTAAAGTGTCTTTGAGCATGTAAGGATCACTAAATATTTTTGTTTCAATTAATTTATTTATTTAGATAGACATATTAATATATTTTTAAATAATATGACATGACAAACTCACTCAAAGAGAAAAAATAAGTTGGAACATCAACGATTACACAATCTTATTTACATAAAGTATAATCAAGCTTTAAAGGCTCATCATGATTTACGAAATAAAATTGATCCAATCTCATTACAAGATATTGATGATTTAAATGAGTGGTTAGTAGGAGAAATGGGTGCCAACTTGCAAGATGCTGAAGACGAGCTTATATTTGAAGATAACAGATTGACATGGGGAGATGTGGCAAGGGCTTCAAGTGTGGCAAGGGCTTCAAGTGCTGGAGAATTACAAATATATACAAGACAGAAGAATTACAAATATATACAAGACAGATGACATAGAGAAAAATAAGTGCAACAACATCAAGCTCGACTCCTACTATTATTGAAGACATAGAGAATGAAACATTTTTATGAAGAGGAAAGACAAGAAGAAAAGGACGAATTCAATGAAGATAATTTGTTTGAAAATGACGATAATATTGATTATGATAAATGACTTTGATGTAAAATTTTGTTGTTTTGAATTTTGAGACTTTTTGTTAATGTGACATTGTGACTTTATACTTTAGATTTTCCTAATTTAATATCATATTTTTATTTAAATAATTATATTTACTAATTATATTATATATTTTTATATTTTAACGTCTCAAGCATTTTTGGACCTTGGTGCCTAGTGCTTTTTAAATCACTAACTATGATACAAGAAAAATTATTCTGCAATGTTAACTAGGTCTGCTGATCACTGCAGTTCAGTGTATTGATAAGCAAGTTGAAAAGCTAGATCCAACAGATTCATGCAGCCTGCCAATTAAGAAAAGACAGAGAGTTATGACCAAAAAACTCAAAACAAGCTAGAGAAAATATACAAATCCATAAGAAAATTTATTAACCATGTAATATTTCAGATGAGACAAGTCATAGGAGTATAAACCTGGAAATATAAGTGTCACTAACCTATAGATGAAGCTCAGCAATGAAACAAACCCAGTTAAGGATCTCAGAACTAGTACATTCCTTGCATGTGTTGGTAGTATGAGTGGTTGCCCATTTCTTTTCAACCACATAAGTGACATGATCAAGAGTATTGTACATCTTGTAAATACAGTCTGATATATTGGAGCTGATCTGACTGTCCATGACATAAGACAAAGAAAAATAGTAAATCACATGACTACTACTTCAAAAGTGAACACTTCTAGCTATGAAACTTACAACAAAGTCTATATTCTATGATGAGTTCTCAGCATATGACCTGAAACAGCATTTATTGAAAGGGAATAACTAAGCAACAATGAATCATCATGTGCAATGGAAAAATAAATTATGCTTTTGACATCAAGGCAGTAGTTTTGCATGTCCCTAGGTCAAAATTTTCCAATCAAACATATTGAGAAAATGTTACATATATATATATGTATAATGCAAGAAAAGATGGAAGCAGACAACCTAAAAGTCACTTAGCGTTTTGAGGTTCGGAACAAGGTCAATAAGTTGCATCAAATTCATGTCAAGAAAGAACTACCTAAGACAAACCAACAGAGCATGCAGACAAAACCTTTAGCAGTTTGACTGAGAAAAAGAGAATCTAGTCTCATAGTAGAACAACTTGAAGCATCAAAATATGTATCACCCTACACTTCTCAGAAGTCAGTCGCTGCCATCCAACCAAATTAATTGTGGACTGAATGAACCAGTGTGTCAACCGTGGCACATCTCATGCCATCTCATGATGACCATCCACAGCATAGTATTATCCTTCAAAAAGTATCAAAGGAATTCAACAATGAGGTTCTTTCTACCACTGGTTGCATATTTAGCTTTAGACATATCTAGTTTTTCATTCTCCGTTAGGGAAAAGAAATGGCAACATTGGAAAGAAAAACATTTGCATCACTACAACACTGCTTCACATGAAGGAATGGAAAAAAAGTCATGTTTTCATATATATGGTGCCAACTATATTGGATAATGTAAATTTGCAATGTTTATGAGTATTTACATAATTATTGAAAGTGGCTAATCAAAAAAGAAGAAAGATGATCAAGAGAGTAATATTCCCCCATAGAGCTAGCTATAGCTTTGAAAATGTTCATTGATGTCTCTAGTCATTAATAAAATGACACATGGATAAACTCCTATACATAAATACTTTGAAAGCACAGCTTCTAAATACGTCTACCATATATGAGTTGAAAGAAGCCATCTAACCTGGGAAAATGCCTAGCAAAACA
>CM017194.1:18039130-18281630 GCA_004837865.1 Musa balbisiana | reverse complement strand
AGAGTAAGTGGAGTGCAGGCAATGGATTAAAGTAATCCCACCTTGAACAGATATTCTATGGAATGTACTTTGGTCCTTAACTTTAAGCATAAAGTCTTGTTGCTGTCATAGGATGTCCCTTTAAGCTCCACAAGGACAAGGTCAGTGACAGTAGCAAAGACTTTCAGTTGGGTAACTGAAAGTAATATTGCCCTCTGCTTGCTGCCATTTCTTCTTCTCTTGTAGTTCGGCAGAGAAGAGATTATAACCTAAACCATATAAAAGAAGAGAGAGAGAGAGAGAGAGAGAGAGTTAATGGATTCGGTGGTCCTTCATTGCATGATTGGTGGTCCAGTGCACATTAACCTAAACTGAGAGGTAGGCCACCCACGCAGTGAAGTCTCTACAGCGGACCGAATGACCAGGAGGTTACTGTTCAAACTGTGACAATGCATGTGAAGACATCAATGGCATATGCTTTACGTGTCACGACACAAATTAACATTGATGTGCCTCTGAAGCCTGACGAGAACTTCGAATCATCAAAACTCAGAAAGGTAAAATGAATATGATTTGCTGTCAGTTTTCTTCATCATACCACAAATAACCTAACTAGATTACCCAATACCTTTGTCTGCCACCTGAAATTAATGGCCACTACACATAATATATATGTTTGCCAACATCTTTCTCAACACGTCTCACAGGTCGCACCTCACTCGCAACCTTTACCACGATAATATTTCTTTAATTGGAGCTTGGAAAGCAAGAAGACAAAGGGAGAGAGAGAGAGAGAGAGGAGAGAGGAGAGAGGGAAAGCAAATCCGAAGTACAAGTGATAGAACGCAAAATGGGGTTGAAGGCAAATCCATAGAAATCTCAAACTGTGTCACTGCTGATACAAGTGCACATAGAGAGAGAGAGAGAGAGAGAGAGAGAGAGAGAGAGAGAGAAAACAACAAACAAACGCCACTGTGCTGTGTCTTGTAGTCCGTACTGCTGCGTTCGGTTTACACTATCATCCATCCGTCGCTTGGAGATCTCAGAAGATTCTGCAAGCAGAGCAGCGGAGAATATTACGGAATATTCTCCACTTATGGGAAAACAACCGCTCGCTGCTGCAGATGACGAGGTGGAGGCGCCGGCGGCCGCTGAGGAGAAGGCCACTCGCTGTCCACCGGCGGCCGCGGGGGAGGTGCTGCTGGTGCCGCCGCTCAACTTCGCGATGGTGGACTACGGGGTGTTCCGGTCCGGCTTCCCGGACTTGGCCAACTTCGGCTTCCTGCGCACGCTCCGCCTCCGCTCCGTCTTGTGCGTCGCCTCCCCTCCCAGCCCCCGTTTGTCGCACTGGATTGCGGAAAGATCGCTGGTAGAAAAGGGGTCTTCTTGTTGGGGTTTGATGCGTCTGGTTTGGCTTGCAGGTGCCTTTGCCCGGAGCCGTACCCGGAGGCTAACGTCAATTTCCTTCGAGCCAATGGAATTAGGCTCTTCCAGTTCGGGATCGACGGGTGCAAGGTGCGATCTTGATGCTTCCGCTGACTCCTGTTCCTATTGCTTTCCACACAAATCTAGATGCACTTTTGGTGTTTGATTCTATGTTGCATGCATAGGTGGAGTGGTGTATGTTACCACGTCTGGTATCAGCTTCTGTTCACTCCCATGATCTTTGTGCTTTCTGGTCTGAATCTTGTGATCTACCGCTGGCTGAGCCATGCTCACTTTCACTTTCGTTGATCATGTTATGGTCTGTGATTGTAGTAGTACTCTGTTCGCTTGGCTACATAACATCATAATTTCTTCTAGGGTTCGAATTACATCGCCTGAGGTCTGTCTTTATTCTCTTGTTAGATTAATAGCCGACTTCAATTACGTGACTTCTTTCTTAGGTCGATAATAGGCTCAAATAATTCGTGACTGTCTAATGAATTGTCCATCACTGCTGTTTGTTTCTTTGTTTCTCCTCTTTCACCTTCTGAGAGTGAGCACACTCTCTATGGCAATTGATTACCTGATGTCATTTTAATCTTATTACTGCTTCCTCCGCGATGAAGCGAATGGAAGCTGGTTCGTCAAAGAAAAAGGGTCTTGAAACCGATACTTGTTTGCAGATAAAAGACATAAACAGCTGACAAGACGCTACATATGCAAATAATGTAATCTTTTACCCTCTTCTATCGCATGCACTCTTTTTACCTTTTTCTGTTAAGCAGATAATGAATAGTTAGGTCGATGCAAGTAGTATTGCTCTTGGTTTAAGATCTTTGTTAACATACCGTGTATTAGTAATCTTGATGCTGTGCCCTTGCGAGTAATTTTGCATTTGCTCAAACGAAGCACTAAAACGTAACCATTAAGTTCTAGACATGAATAAAGACAGTTAAACCAGCTAATAACCATTATGTAGTTTTCAAACTAAAAGAAAATATAATTTGAAAATATGATCTCTGTATGTAACATTGCTCGCTAGATGTTAGTTCAATACATCGCTAGATGGTCTCTATGTGGGGCACTTTTGAATCATAACACATCGCTAGATGGTCTCTATGTGGGGCACTTTTGAATCATAACACATCGCTAGATGGTCTCTATGTGGGGCACTTTTGAATCATAACACATCGCTAGATGGTCTCTATGTGGGGCACTTTTGAATCATAACACATCGCTAGATGGTCTCTATGTGGGGCACTTTTGAATCATAACACATCGCTAGATGGTCTCTATGTGGGGCACTTTTGAATCATAACACATCGCTAGATGGTCTCTATGTGGGGCACTTTTGAATCATAACACATCGCTAGATGGTCTCTATGTGGGGCACTTTTGAATCATAACACATCGCTAGATGGTCTCTATGTGGGGCACTTTTGAATCATAACACATCGCTAGATGGTCTCTATGTGGGGCACTTTTGAATCATAACACATCGCTAGATGGTCTCTGATTGTAGTAGTACTCTGTTCGCTTGGCTACATAACATCATAATTTCTTCTAGGGTTCGAATTACATCGCCTGAGGTCTGTCTTTATTCTCTTGTTAGATTAATAGCCGACTTCAATTACGTGACTTCTTTCTTAGGTCGATAATAGGCTCAAATAATTCGTGACTGTCTAATGAATTGTCCATCACTGCTGTTTGTTTCTTTGTTTCTCCTCTTTCACCTTCTGAGAGTGAGCACACTCTCTATGGCAATTGATTACCTGATGTCATTTTAATCTTATTACTGCTTCCTCCGCGATGAAGCGAATGGAAGCTGGTTCGTCAAAGAAAAAGGGTCTTGAAACCGATACTTGTTTGCAGATAAAAGACATAAACAGCTGACAAGACGCTACATATGCAAATAATGTAATCTTTTACCCTCTTCTATCGCATGCACTCTTTTTACCTTTTTCTGTTAAGCAGAATAATGAATAGTTAGGTCGATGCAAGTAGTATTGCTCTTGGTTTAAGATCTTTGTTAACATACCGTGTATTAGTAATCTTGATGCTGTGCCCTTGCGAGTAATTTTGCATTTGCTCAAACGAAGCACTAAAACGTAACCATTAAGTTCTAGACATGAATAAAGACAGTTAAACCAGCTAATAACCATTATGTAGTTTTCAAACTAAAAGAAAATATAATTTGAAAATATGATCTCTGTATGTAACATTGCTCGCTAGATGTTAGTTCAATACATCGCTAGATGGTCTCTATGTGGGGCACTTTTGAATCATAACACATCGCTAGATGCATAGTTCAATACCAAGTTCCAAAACTTGCACGGTATTATGATCTCAGGTTCTTTCTTTAAGAAAAATTGGAACTCGCTCTTTTGTTTTTCATTTCTTATTCATGAATTATATTCTGTCGCCGGTGAGCATGGATGGCATTGGCCTGGTGGCTTGATAAGCAGCAGGCTGGAAAATTTGTGGAGGGTGGTGGTGGTGCACAGGTTTTTTGACATAGGCTAAAATGTGTTACGTTCCTTCTTTGTGAATTTTTTTTTCTTTTATGACTATTTTTAATATTTGAAGGGATCTTGAACCTCAACTCACAAACTATTTTTTCACTTTCGTGTCAAAACGAGCAAGTTTAGATGAGAGATAGATCTAATGGTTCTTCTATCATAAAAATGAACAAACTTTAATGCAGCAACTCTTTTAACTTTCTGCAAAGCACTGAGCTACAATCTCTATTTGGACGATTTTGTACTTTCGAGAACGTACTCATTGCTTAAGCAAGTAGCGGATTCACTATGGATGAGAAATTATGTCAGCAATCAACTGTTTTAGGGTGTGAATTATCGATTTAGAGAAAGTATTGAGTTAGTATCATTTTTCCTCCTCGGAGCAAGAAAAGCACATGCCTGGCCGACATGATTATGTCATTCAAATGCTAGGAATGGTTTGTAATCCAAATTAAACAGGAAGTTGTCCTTGTCATGTAGTTGGTTCTTTTGTAAGAACTTAAGCTACTCTCTAGTTATTTTTATTAGTGGGCTCCTATCGTGATAACTTAAGATCAAATAAATAGTGGCGGTAGTATTTTGCACTTCCAACACAGTTGTGTCTTTTTTTCTTTTTTTGGATGGAGAGCTGTTGTGATCCAGGAATCTAAATACGCTTACACAGATAATATAAAGGTTTAAAAGAGGTTCCTAATTATCTGAGTGTTAACTTGGATATTTGGATTGTAATGATGTTTTTCTGATAGATTAGATTACACACTTATTTGCTGAAACATTCGACTCTCTGTGCTTGTGAATCATGTTGAGAGCAAACATAACTTTAGGTCGAGGACAAGGTCTCCTTGACTCCACCATATCGATGATTTGCTGTTTGGTTTGATGAAATCAGAAATTAGTGTGAACTTAATTTCAGCGAAACTCAAGATTGTGGTTGGAAAGGAAGTTGGCTATAGCCAGAGTTTGGCTTGTTTGAGCAGGACAAAGTTCCAAAACGTATCCGCTTACTCAGACATGGCGGTTGCAAGTTGAGTTCTAACATATTTTCATTTGTGTTCAACTTATAGCAACAGGCAATGGCATGAAGTCATAAACAAATTGTGTAGTTTGAATGGCAAATTAAAGCACATTAAGTTTATTCTTCAAATTTGTCACAATAAATAATTACGTGGACATTTTACTTCAGGAAATTTGAGTTCAAATTTGTCACAATCCTAAGGGTTGTTTAGTCGATCCAACAGCCACTTGGTAACCTTTGCTGTGATCGAGTTAAATGTGAGGCTCAGATACCGAGCAATACAGCAGTGCACATCGATAAATTGAAGTTGGCTTCCTATCAAGGTGGTGTTGCGGTGCTGCAGCTAACCACCACCTTCCCATATTAACTTGTAGGTACTGGTTACTTTGGTCACTTGACGACCGAGGGGAGTTGACCAAGAATAAGAACCAGATAGATATCTATCTAGTCATGAGTTTGCTATGGGCAGAGGGGTGATCGGATTAATGATGTGAGAGTAGTAGCAGATTAAAATATGCTCTCAATGGATGATGAGATGCAGTAGCAACAAATTTCAATGATTAACCCTTTTTATTTTCTCTTTCAATATCTTCCCCGAGAGGATTCATGGTCTGACCTCAGATGAAACTCTGATGATTAGCAACGGAAAGGATAAAATGGATTAGAGGTATATCTCAACAATTTTGAATATAGTTTATCAGATAAGTATGCCTATTAATTTCTTTACTGGGATTTAATCAAAACCAGAAAGCTAGTTATTTATTTATTTATATAAATAGTATTCGGTGTTTGTTGTCTTTGTACTTCTTTTTCTGAGAATGATGGTTCAGTCATTTTCTTTTTCTGTTTTGAGCAGGAGTTACAAAAAGAAACTTCTGCCGAGTTAGAAAGGGACTCCGAACATCTCGACTAATTAATTATTATTATTATTATTATTTTTTTGTTTCTACTTTTAAAAGTTCAGTTTTGTTATTTTGTCACTTGGAATTCTAATTCGAAACTCACTCGTAAAAGCCACTTGCTGTGCAGGAACCTTTCGTCAACATTCCAGAAGATACGATTCTCGAGGCTCTCAGAGTCGTCCTCGGTATAAATGGTCATAAAATCCTTTTTCTCAATTCCGATAAATCAGTGGGGATTCATCTATTTGATGGTTTTGTGAACTTGCAGATGTCAGAAATCACCCGATCGTCATACATTGCAAGCGGGGAAAGGTAAAGTCACCTTACTTTTCTGGCATCAATCTCAGAACTCGGTGACTCAGCAAAGCTTAAATTATCCCAATCATCAATCTGTATCCTTGCAGCATCGAACCGGTTGTCTCGTAGGCTGTCTAAGAAAACTGCAGCGATGGTGTCTTGCTTCAATATTCGACGAGTACCAGCGCTTTGCCGCCGCTAAAGCAAGAGTTTCCGATCAAATGTTTATGGAGCGATTTGATATCTCAGGCTTGAAACACTTGCAGGCTTCATTTTCGAGTTAGGGGAGGCCGGCATCATTTCACTATAAAGACGTCAGCCTCCTTTTGTTGTCGAAAGAAGGAGAAAGGCTGCTTTTAAATTTAACGCATGGACTGCGGTATGTTATAAAACAATCTTTTTACGCATAATATGGGCACCCAACGATTTACTCTACTGCCTGGCGTACTCGTTGTCGGTTTGTGTGCGTCATCTCGTGGGCATCATCAGCCCTCATTCTATCTATGGTTCAATTGCAAGTAGTTCTTGTATGGAGTCCTCTGCATTTATTTTCCTCCAAGCTACGGCTCCCTCCCAATATGTGGCAGAATATGTCAAGCCCATTATTATTCTGGTTCGAGCACAGACTTGTTTCTGGTGCTTATAGTTCTATATAGGCATCCTTAATTTTCTTTCACCTTGCTGTTTGTTTCCTTTCTATAGCTTGTCTAACTAACATTGATTGCAAAATCTCCATTCCAGCTTTGCGCTTGGGGGTATTATGTTTACACTATTTTATTTCATCTAAGATTCTAGTTTTGATTGATAATAGAAGAATCAAAAGCTGACTGCAAGGTCGTAAGCATATACAAGACATTTGGATGGGAAAACATGAAGTTAGAAACACAGTTTTTTTTATTTTATTTTTGTCTCGGAGTTAACATTCAATAGGTACATTGAACTCTCTCGAGTCGCCATCTATTTTATTGGGTGGGCTCCCAACGGTTTTGCCCAAGGAGAACCTTCTCCACGATCGTCTCCCGTGTCCGATGGTGAGCATCATTCGATAAGGTTGTTCACTGGTGCGAGCTTTTTATGCCATGGGGAACTGATCGTTCTTCGCTTTGGGATGAGTATGGATCTTAAAACTTGGGAGATCGATCACCATTAGTTACTAGGTGTTGATTCTCCAAACTTTCCGACTGGAGTAGGATTGAAGGGCCTCTATCGCTTAATATTTTCGACCCTTGTCTATGACGTTGTCGGTCTTGGCTTCGTACGAGGGATCCAGTCAAGATATGCTCTTAGAACGGTCACATGCATTTATTAATCATCACATCACATTGAACGAAAGACCGAAGAGGAACCAACAAGTCTAAGCACGGTTGTCGGTGTTGAGTAGAGATGAGAAGAAGCTTTAAATGGGAGAGAGGAGACGTCCGAAACTGAGTTCCTTGCTGCTCAAGTTTTTGTGACGTCAAATTTAATGTGTTTGTCTGTGTATACAGTAGAAATGGCCACACGCTTATCTATTATCTTGGATGCAGAGGAGAGAGAGAGAGAGAGAGAGAGAGAGAGAGAGAGAGAGATTTTGCTGCAAAGGACTTAGTTTTGATGTTTCATGGACTGTAACATGCTTCGGATATGAGAGAGAAGGTTTATGTGAGCTCTTTGCTGCTCTGGAGTTGGGTATGGGAGCTTAAATGTGCTTGTTTGCACATACAGAAGAGGAGATGGTTATAGGTTTAATGTAGTGTTCCATATCAATAGAATGCACATAATAGAAGTCAGTAAACTTCCAGACTTGGCTACCACCAGAAACAACGGTCTCATCAATTCAATTTGACCTTTTAACCGTACACACATCAACCACCATAATATCGATTTGGCGTGTGCCAGTTTTGATAACCTACTGTTTAGGTAATTTTCGGGATCACGGGCCGTCAGATTACAATGGACCTCCAACGATATGTTTTTGTTATTCGCTTGTAACAGCCGTCATCGGGTTCACCAATGATGTGACTTTGTTATTCCACCTATAACAAACATCATGGGGTTCATGTGGAGGTCAATTCAAGAGTCAGTTTATACGTTGAATATGCGTATTCATTTATTCTCGAGATGACGATTCCTTTGTGAAGAAGAAGTATCAGTTGTATTCTCTGTGACGTGAAACAGTGAAAGCCTACCTTACATATAAAAGAAGTATGGTGGAAATTTAAGAAGTTTAAGATTATATTTAAAAATATATTTTATATTTTTAATGTATAGTTAAAGAAAAAAAATTTGAATGAATGTGTTTGTGAAATGTCTTAAATGCTTGGTAAGCAATAAATGAAAACTACATTTTAATATTTCAAATGTCATTGAATATTTTATGATGAATTTATCGTTATAATATTTTTAATATTTATTCAAATAATAAATATATATTATTTATATAAATAAAAAAATATGTAATCTTATAAAAATTTTATATAGCCCAAATATATAATAAAATATAATTATATCAATAAATATAAAATAATTGTTCATAAATAAATAAATAAAATTCTATCTTATAAAAAGTATAAATCATGTTGATTTCAACTCATTTTAACAATCTTTTAATTTTAAATAAAGTCATAGGTTATTTTTAAAATTAAAAAAATTATATTAACATCTCATAAATATTAATACTAATATTATCCTAAAATAATATTAATATTTAAGCGTTATCAATGTATCATTTAGACAACTTGTAGTTCGATTTCTTCTCATCCCAATTAAAGTTGTTGACTCTTTTTTTTTTTTTTTTCTTTTTTAAATGTGTTTGCTTTGATTTATGATGTTGAAGATAAGTTACTTAGGACAGATAACCATGTCCCACGTGTGCATCAATATATTGCTGTCGGAGAACAAATAGCTAATCTAAATCCATGGTCCTGATAAAGGACCCCGCCGAGCACCACGAGCAAAGCTCACATGTTAAGTCCGGCACAAGAACCACAACTCCCGCCCTCACGGAACCCACGTAAATCTAACCACACCACCAACGAATACGCTCGCCCTTAATTGTAGTTTGGTGCTCATTAATGACAATAATTAACTCCACAAATAAAAATTAAGCCTACCCCTGCGGAAAGACATCGATCACATATAATTTAAAGGGTTTCCTGATACCCTTTCATCCGATCACTTCGTGCACTGATAGAGAGGAAACCTACAATTTGATTTCGATATACGTATCTGGAAATCTTAATTTTGTCGAGAAGCTATTCCAGTGGTGCATTTTTGCTTTTAATCCATCGATTTTTGGTGGAATCGATCACTGATTACAGTTGCAGAAGGCGATCGAGTCAGGGATTCCAAGTGGGTTAAAGTATGACTATTAGGTGATCAATTGATCGATCAATCTGACGATCGACATGAGGTGCGATACTCTCTCCAACTCTTCTTGCAATGCGTCGCCAGGTAGTCTTGAAAGTCGCTCCTATTTTTGCTCGATATCTTTTTTTTTTTTTCTATTGCTTTCCTGCTTGTTTGATGCTGTTCCAATTAATCTATTGGTGTTGTATATATACCCTTTTTTTTTGTTTTGGTGAAACATGTGAAAAATCAATCTTGGAATAACGTGGAATTTATGTGAAAGGAACAACTTATGAAGGGTTTTCATAGCTCCGATGGTAGAATTCACAAGGCATTTAAGGATTGAGGATGATGATAGCATGAAGGATGTGGTGGTTAGTCGAATCCACACCCTAACTGCTCTAGAGAACTTACGAAGAAAGGAAGGATCACATGCAAGTGTAATCCTTTCTCAAATAGTAATAATAAGATACTATTAGCCTAAGATCAAATCAAATAGAAAAAAAATAATAAAATGAAAAAGAAAAAATTTTATTGAACTTGAATGACTATTAGACTTGACTTGAATACTTGAAGTTTTAATTGATATATATATATGTAGATGCCACCTATTTATAGATGTAAAATTTGATAGTTCTTAATTTCTACAACTCTATCTAATCTTGTTTGAAATCTTCTAAAATATATTTTAAACTAAGAATTCCTTATCCCTAAAACTCTATCTAATCTCATTTAAAATATAAAATATTAATTTATGATCTTTCAAAATATACTTTAACTTCTTAACACTTACTCTTAAAGTATACTTTTGGAGATAAGTCCGACTTAATCTGTAAGGTCATGCTCATAATTGCCACCAAGTATAGGATTACCCGTAGAAATACGAATCCGACCAAAGTGTTCTCCAAGGTGTATATGAATATTCCTATCCAGATCCTTTCTTATACTACCCAGAAATCTACCAAAATCAAGTTGCTCCATTTGGAAACTTTTAGGATCATCTGGAATATCTCTTGACATAGAGCCTGATCCAAACTTTCTAGACAGAAAACCACTAAAATTTCTAATTGGACTTTATTTAGAAGGCACAACATCCATACGATAACCGAATTCAAGAATAAACTTGTGCAAATAAAAAATAGTACCAAATTCTTGACTAATAAGCAATGATCTGCATCTTTCATTTGGCAAAGGCCTAAATCTATCTTTAGGCAATCCATGAGCAAAAGCAAAATCACATATGTTATCAATTTGAACTTTTCCTAAAATCTCATTAGCCTTAACACCTTTAGTTTCATCAAAATAAGTAGGCTCAAAATTATCAATTGATTTAGAAAAGAAATAGTAACACATGTTTACATTATCTCTAATGTGTTGGTTTGACAATTGTTCTTTTTGATCTTCTTAATGTTGAAATTTTCTTTTCATAAATATCATTACTCTCCCTATCATTTTGCTCCATCATTGGTGATGAATAAATAATAAGAGTAGATACAAATGAGGAAGAAGATGAGCCAAAATCTATAGGAGTATTAGATGACAAAAGAATCTTAACCACAGGTTTTAAACATGTATCACTTTCATTATTATGATTGATATTTAAAAAAAAGATTATTTGTGAAAGACAATAATAAAAAAATTCATCAAACACAATGAGATACCACATACCTATATGTTTAGGATCTATACATTTTCAACCTTTCTTTCTTTCATCATAGCCAATAAAGACGTATTTCTTAACTTTAGTATCAAGCTTGTTTCTCTTTGTGTTTAGCATATGAACATAGCACGGGAAACCAAATACTCTAAAATATTTAATGTTTGGTTTCTCATACTTGAGACACAAAGAATGTCCTATATGAGTGCTTCACTTTTGATACCTAACTTATAGGTTTGGATATCTCAGATTTAGCATAACTGGTCATCGGGAGTTGCAGTCAATCTTATGAGGGCTATTGAGTATCGATAGGGGATCATCCACTCTCAGTATCATGAGAGGAACATCCCATGTGTCCTTGCTCAGACAAATCTCAAGCTAGGGTCATTCGGATTGAGAGAAAAAGAATTCTCTAGGAGAATCCGATTAGAGTGAGACTTGAGTAGAAACCGTATGGGTCTAACAGCACCATACCCAGTATACGGTCTTTAGGATATTAGATGGATGAGAGACTATAGATACATGGTAATTGAGGATAGACAAGTCTAATGGATTGAATTCTCCTGTATCATTTGGCGACTACGACGTAGTGGCTTAGAACATTCGCAGTCGATGAGTCGAGTAAATTATTATAGAGATAATACTTTACTATGCTAAAAGGAGTTCTGACATGTATGACTTACGGCCAGTTCAATATTGGCCCTAGAGGATCACACACATATGGTAGGCATTCGATGAGTAGAAGTTCGGATATAAGATATCTAATAGAGCCCTTATCTTATTGGATATCTAATAAGCCCATGAATTATTGGATCCTATGTATAAGATCCAATAAGAGCCCATGTGAGATTATCGGATGAAGATCCACTAGTCTAAGAGGTTTGGGTAGTTGGATGGAGATTCAATACCCAATAGGGGAGGATCCATTAGGGTTAAATTGACAAGGGCCCTCTATAAATAGGAGGGAATCAGTGGATCATAGGATAGAGCCTTTTACTTGCCTCTTCTATTCTCCTGCCCCTCCACCTCAGAGCAGGCTCAGAGTTTTGAGAAGTGTCATTGTGGCCCTATTTTGTGGATCACCGCTACTGAGAAGGACACTTGACCTCCTTCACCCTCTCCTAGAGATCTTCAAGGATTCAGGGATATACGATCTCCCTAGGTAACACAATATATCTTACACATGGTTTTAAGTTTTGCACACCAATCTTTACATGACGACGAACATATTTTTGGAAAATTAGAAATTTTATTTTTCTGTTCTTCTGTTGTGCATGTGATGTTACCCCCAAGATTTCCCAACAATGGTATCAGAGCCAGGTTGTTTGTGCGAAAGATTGGTTTTGAACTGCGTGTGTTCGTGTAATGCTTTTGACGTCAAAATTGTTAATGCAAAAGGCGAGGAAGGGCAGCAACTGTTGTTGCCCTTGCTGCGCTCTTGCTGCCATCTTCGTGCAGGTAGGTCGCCAACAACGGCAGCCGCAAGCAGGCAGCACAGCGCCGGCACACGCGTAGGCACTACGCCTGCAGCAGCTGACTGACGGCCTGCTTGCAGTAGGCCTGCGTCGGCGGGTGGGGGCTGGCAGCTCGCGGGTGCCCCACTCGTAGGCCGCACAACGCCAACAAGAAGGGGGCGCCACCCCTTCCTTGGATTTGCCGAGGAAGGCTACGGGCACAGTAGCATGCGGAGGCAGCGCCACCCACAAGGGCGCTTGCCCATGGGGGCACCCACTATTAGGACTCTAGCTAGGAGAGTCCTAATTGAGAGGGGCATTCATGTAAAACCTACCTAAGCCGACCCCTATTAAAGAGGTGAAGAGGCCTGCTAGGGTTAGGAGGTTATTTCTTAAAGAAGCATTATGAGTTGTAAAGGAATAGGAGTCTTGAGTATGAGTCCTATTAGGAGTTGGTTAGAAGTAGGAGTCTTGAGTAGGAGTCCTATTGGGAGTTAGGGTTTAGAAGCCCTAGAAATAGCCATGTATTTATCCTCTTTTCTTAAGTAATAGATGAATCTTTTCTGCAGCCTTTGAGCAGTAATTTGGAGGAAGGAACCCTTATAGAGTTCCAAAGAGACCGATCCCCTAAAGAGATAAACCACAAGCTTAGAATCTACAAGAGTTCTAAGACCTAGTATCAGAGCAACGATCTAGCTGCTTTTGCTACCATCCCTGCTACCCACCACCAACTAAGCAATTCCCACAATTGCTCTTGGCGTCGCCATCTCCACCGTCATCTTCTACCCTAGATCAAATCAATTTACTACCATAACCTCTAATTGCATTAGAGATCTGCTATTCTCCTATCACTAATACCTTTTGCTACTATAATTTTTCATTCAAAATATTAAGAAGAAGCCTTCTTATCTATCCCATGCTGTAAATTTCTTTCATCGTAAAAGTTATCATCTTTGTGAACGAAGGATTACTACAGAAAATTTTAGCCGCATATTGTCACCTTTAACCGATCTATTTACAACTATTTTTGAACAAAATTTCTTATATACTTTATAGATTATCTTAGGTTCTATCTAAGATTGATCTATTGAAGAATTCATTTCTAAAAACGTTCTTGTATTGTTGCAAATTTTTGTCGCAAACTGCTAAAATTTTTCGACAAGAATTCTGCTATCATAACTTGCACCCAATTTTCTTACTGTTATACTGCCAAAATTTTCTTGATTAAATTGGTCATCCTTGCTATTATATAAACTGAGATTTTATTATCAAATTTCCTCCTCAAATCCCTCAGTTTTTGGTGAAAATTTCATCGAGAAACCGCTGTTTCTTCGACGACAATTCTGCTCTTATAAGACAACACATACCTGCAGCAACTTCCACTGATTTCTATCAAACCTTTGCTACCATCTATCACAAATCTAAAACTTTTATCCACTATCATCACAACACTAAAACTCCACCAAACCACACCCTCAAACTATACCCAAGACAGCCACAAAACAAGCCAAAACTGTAGCCTACATCTACCAATCCACCAACCCTTTTGACCATCACTTCTCTTAACATATATATGCCTTTAACCCGACAACAAAAGAAAGATCTTAACATTACAGATTTGGAGGCATATACTATGGCATTTGAGTAGACAATCAATGCTAAATTCGAAGCCTTCGAGGCGTGAATAGAGGATAAGATTCAGACTCTCTTTACTGAACTCAATTTGGGCCGACCACTAAGCTCGAAGAAATCACATCAAGGAGAGAGCTCTAACCAATCACACCAAGCTCGAAGAGATGACTTCCAAGAGAGGGGAGGCTCTATGATCAACCCCAACTATCCACGCATGAGGGTGGACTTCCCTAGATGGGAAGAAGGAGACCCGATTGGTGGGATCTCGCGCGCGGAGCGATATTTTCGGTACCACAAAATCGCGGACAATTCAAGGGGATGCCATATAGTGGTTTGACTAGTTTGTACATACTCATGGAGTCCTCTCATGATGACAATTCAAGAAAGGACTGTTGATCCGCTTTGGACCAACCGATTATGAGAACATTGACGGACAACTAGCAAAGATCTGATAATTTAGGAGTACCAAACCAGGTTTGAAAGGTTATCTAATCAAACTTGTGATTGGTCTAAAAAACAGCTATTGGAGACCTTCATTGAGGGCTTGAAGCCAGAGATCCAGGGAGAAGTTAAAGCGCGACAACCGTACATGCTTATGGCAGCCATCTCTTTCGCACGACTTCAAGAGGAGCGAATTGAACCATGAAGCCCAGAGGACTAGGGTTGCTCCTCAACCAACAATACCAAAGCCCTTAGTCCCCCATACTATCAACCGAGTCCCTGCACCAAAAAGATCGACAAGAGAAGAGCTTCGGGAGTGACCTGCGAAGGGGTTATGTTGGCACTACGATGAGCCATGGAGCCGCGAGCATCGCTGTAGAAAAGGGAGACTTCTTATGATTAAACTAATAGAAGAAGAGGTCATTAAATATCTAGAAGGGAGCCTTGAACATGAAGAAGAAGACATAGAAAAAGAGCCACAACTGACTGACGTTACGGTACACACACTAGTCGGCTACTCAAACTCGCAAATGATGAAAGTTGGAGGCCTTCTCAAACAACAACCGATCACTATTCTCATTAACACAGGCAGTACTAATAACTTCCTAAATAGTAAGGTTGCTGCTCAGATGGTGCTCCACATCAAAGGTTACAGCAGGTTCGACGTAAAGGTCACCGACGGAAGAATCCTAAAGTGCAACCAAAGATGTTTGTAGGTGAAACTATTACTGCAAGACTAAGAAATTATCACCGACTTCTTCCCCTTACCAATTGATGACTATGAGGTCATACTTGGCATAGAATGGCTAACAATGCTAGGTGATGTCTTTTGGAACTTCTCCAAATTAATTATGAAATTCTACTAGAAAGGCAAACAGATCATCCTACGCAGTAAGCGCGGAAGTAACGTAACCATCGTTTCGACCCAACGAATGGAGAAAGTTTTGCACAAGGTAAATGGTGACTTTTTGATGCATCTCTAGTAACAACTAGAGGAGAATAAAATAGAAATTAAAGATCAAAATCTCGCCTATTTGCTTGCTGAATTTGCTAACATTTTTGCTGAGCCACGCGGTCTTTCTCCTACTCGACAACATGACCATCGGATTCCAATCCTTCCGAGCAAGCCACTAGCGAACACTCAGCCTACTGATATCCTTACCTCCAGAAGGATGAAATTGAAAAGATCGTAAAGGAGATGTTTGAAACAGGGGTGATTCGACCAAGTTGCAGCCCCTATTTCTCACCAGTGCTATTTGTACATAGGAAGGATGAAACTTGGTATATGTGCATCGACTACCGAGCTTTAAATGATATCACTGTCAAGGACAAGTACTCATTACTAGTGGTGGATGAACTTCCTGATAAACTAAAAGGAGCCCGAGTCTTCATGAAGTTGGACCTTCGATCCGGTTACCACCAAATTCGGGTATGTGAAGACGACATTCCAAAAATTGTATTTCGCACACATGATGGCCATTATGAATTCTTAGTAATGCTTTTTGGACTCACTAAAGCTCCTTCAACCTTTCAAAGTTTCATGAACGATATTTTTTGGAGCTTTCTTCGTAAATTTATACTGGTATTTTTTAATGATATTCTTATTTACAGCCCTTCTCTTGAGATTCACTTTCAGCATTTACAGATTGTTTTGACGATCGTTCAGGAGAATACTCTTTTTATTAAGCAACCAAAGTGCAGCTTTCTCTAGTAAAAAGTAGAGTACCTTGGACACATAATATCAAAAGAAGGAGTAGTGGTAGACCCAACAAAAATTAAGACAATGCAAGGCTGGCCAAAATCTACAAACGTGAAATTACTACGCGGGTTTCTTGAACAAACGGGCTACTACCAAAAATTTATTAAGGACTATGGGAAGATCACCGCACCCCTCACTTCTCTATTGAAAAAAGATGCCTTCCAATGGTCGGACAAAGCCTCCGCTGCCTTCGATAAAGTTAAGGCAGCCATGACAACGTGTTAGAACCCTTACAGATTCTAAGCTTGGGGTTGATCTCTTTAGGGGATTGGCCTCTTGGAACTCTATAGGGGTTCCTTCCTCCAAGTTGTTGCTTAAAGGCTACAGAAAAGATTCATCTATTGCTCCAAAAAGTACTTGAGGCTTTTATGATCAGTTTTAATTTGAAATCGTCGACCGATCAAGTAGGGTCTCCACCTCGTTGGTACGTGTACAATGACGAGCATCTCCTTATCATATGTTGACATATTTTGATGGGAGGGAGATAATGCCTTACTAGTGTATGTGAGTGGTTAACCATCTTGCATAAGAATGACTCCAATTCCGACTCTAGATGCATCGACCTCAATAATGAAGGGTCGGTTGAAATTTGGTAGTGCTAGCACCGGCGTCATCGTCATAGCTGCCTTAAGTTTATCGAAGGCAGTGGAGGCTTTGTCCGACCATTGGAAAGCATCTTTTTTCAGCAAGGAAGTAAGTGGTGTATTGATCTTTCTATAGTTTTTCATGAACTTGTGATTGTAGCCTATTAAACCGGGAAAGCCATGTAGCAATTTTATGTTCCTTGTGGTCGGCCAGTTCTACATTGTCCCAATTTTGGAGGGGTCTATTGCCACACCTTCCTCTTATATGATATGCCCAAGATATTCCACCTTCTGGTGAAGAAAGCAAAAATTTGTAATGGTCGTTATGTGTTTGAAAGGCGGTTTTCGGTATGTCTTTTTTGCACACTCATATTTGATGATACCTGGATCGAAGGTCCAGCTTTGTGAAGATTTATGCTCCCTTTCATCTAGCAATTCATCTGCTATTGGAATAGGGTATTTGTCCTTGATGTTTATGCCATTGGGCTTTGTAATCAATGCACATTCGCCATGTTTCATCCTTTTTTCGTACAAAGAGCACCGGTGAAGAGTAGGGGCTACAACTTGGCCGAATAACTCCTGTTTTGGGCATCTCTTTTACAATCCTTTCTATTTCATCCTTCTGTAGATATGAATACTGATATAGCCAAGTATTTGCAGGAGGTTTGCCCAAAAGAATCGGTATACAATGATCATGTCGACGGGCAAGAGGTAGGTTGCGCGGTTCGTCAAATATATCTGAAAATTCAGCAAGCAAAGGAAGTAGCTTTAGATCTTCAAATTCTGTTGGCTCTCCCTTAGTTTGCTGCTCAAGTTGTATCAAAAAGCCGTTGCATGCTTTATGCAAAACCTTCTCCATTTGTTGTATGCAAATCATCGTTACATTGCCCCCACGTTTCTCGTGCAATATCACCTGTTTCCCCTTACCGTAAAATTTCACAATTAGTTTCATAAATTCTAGGAAACATCATCTAATGTCATTAACCATTCAATTTTGAGCATGGCCTCATGATCATCAAGAGGGAGGAGGAAGAAATATGCAATTATCTCTTGGTCCTACAGTAACAGTTTCTCCCGCGGGCGCCTACGATCACATTTCAAAATCTGTCCGTCGGTTAACTTGACGTCAAACCTACTGTAATACTCGATAGGTAAGGCCATCCGGATAGCAACTTTACTATCTAGGAAGTTATTAGTGCTGCCCGTGTCGATGAGAACAGTGATCAATTGTTGTTTGAGAAGGCCTTCAACTTTCATCGTTTGTAGGTTTGAGTAGCCGGCTAGTGCATGTATCATAACTTCGGTCGGTTGTGGCTCTTCTTCTGCATCTTTTTCTTCATTATCAAGGCTCTCTTCTAGATATTCAATGATCTCTTCTTCTACTAGTTTAATAATAAGAAGTCTCCCTTTTCTACAGTGATGCTCGCGGCTCCACGGCTCGTCGCGGTGCCAACATAACTCCGTAAATCGCTCCCAAAGCTCTTCTCTTGTCATCATTTTTGGTGCAGGGACTCGGTTGATAGTAGGGGGGGCTGAGGGCTTCTGCATTGCAGGTCGAGAAGCGATCCTAGTCCTCCGTGCTTCATGGTCTAATCACTCCTCTTGATGTCGTGCGAAAGAGATGGCTGCCATAAGCGTGTACGATTGTCGTGCTTTAACTTCTCCCCAGATCTCCAGCTTCAAGCCCTCAATGAAGGTCCCCAATAGCTATTTTTGAGATCAATCATGAGTTTGATTAGATAACATTTCAAACCTGGTTTGGTACTCCTGAATGGTAGAGGTTTGTCGGATCTTTACTAGTTGTTCGTCAATGTTCTCGTAATCGGTTGGTCCAAAGTGGATCAATAGTCCTTGTTTGAATTGTCACCATGAGAGGACTCCATGAGTATAGTTAAACCAGTCAAACTACTGTATGGCATCCCCTTCAAGATGTATAGCTGCAATTTCTACCATAGATGCATCCGCAATTTTGTGATACCAAAAATATCGCTCCGCATGTGATATCCAACCAATCGGGTCTCCTTCTTCCCATCTAGGGAAGTCCACCCTTATGCGTGGATAGTTGGGGTCAATCATAGAGCCTCCCCTCTCTTGGAAGTTATCTCTTTAGGCTTTATGTGATTGGTTAGAGCTCTCTCTTTGATATGATTTCTTCGGGCTTGGTGGTTGGCCCAAACTGAGTTTGGTAAAGAGAGTCCGAATCTTATCCTCCATTCGCACCTCCAAGGCTTCGAATTTAGCATTAATTGCCTCCTTAGATGCCATAGTATATGCCTCCAAATCTGTGATATTAAGATCTCTCTTTTGTTGTCAGGTTAAAGGCAAGTATGGGTTGAGAGAAGTGATGGTCGAAAGGGTTGGTGGATTGGTGGATGTAGGCTACAGTTTAGGCTTATTTTGTGGCCATTTTGGGTGTAATTTGAGGGTGTGGTTTGGTGGAGTTTTAGGGCTGTGGATGAAAGTTTTTGATCTGTGGTAGATGGCAACAAAGGTTTGATAGAAATCAGAGGAAGTTTGCTGTAGAATTATGTTGTCTTATAAAAGCAGAATTGTCGTCAAAGAAATAGCTATTTCTTGATGAAATTTCCATAAAAAACTGTTGCAATTCATGGGGAGATCAAAGGTTGATCCGTGGTGGTGGAGATGACAGTGGAATTTGGCGACGATCTTTTAAGCAATTGTGGGAATTGCTTTGGGCAGCTGTGGAGAGATGATGGATGGCTGTGGAAGGACAACGAGATGCTAACAACGCTGCTCTGATACTAAGTGTTAGAACCCTTGCAGATTCTAAGCTTGGGGTTGATCTCTTTAGGGGATCGGCCTCCTGGAACTCTATAAGGGTTCCTTCCTCCAAGTTGCTGCTCAAAGGCTGTAGAAAAGATTCATCTATTGCTTATGAAAAGAGGAGGAATGCATGACTATTTATAGGGTTTCTAAACCCTAACTCCTAATATAACTCCTACTCAAGACTCCTACTTCTAACCAACTCATAATAGGACTCATACTCAAGACTCCTATTCTTTTTCAACTCCTAATTCTTCTATAAGAAACAACCTCCTAACCCTAGCCGGCCTCTTTACTTTTTTAATAAGGGTCGACTTAGGTAGGTTATACATGAATGTCCTTCTCAATTAGGACTCTCCTAGCTAGAGTCCTAATATAACGACGCTGGTTCTAGTGCTACCAAGTTTCAACCGACCCTTCATTATTGAGGTCGACACATCTGGAGTCGGAATTGGAGCCATTCTCATGCAAGATGGTCAAGTACTCATATATACCAACAAGGCATATGATAACGAGGTGCTTGCCATTGTGCACGTAATAACGAGGTGGAGACCTTACTTGATCGGCCGATGATTTCAAATTAAAACCGACCATAGAAGCCTCAAGTACTTTTTGGAGCAAAATATATCATCCCCTAAGCAGCAAAAATGGGTACTTTTTGGAGATGATAAGGAGATGCTTGCCATTGTGCACGTAATAATGAGGTGGAGACCTTACTTGATCGGCCGATGATTTCAAATTAAAACCGACCATAGAAGCCTCAAGTACTTTTTGGAGCAAAATATATCATCCCCTAAGCAGCAAAAATGGGTAACCAAACTTCTTGGATTTGATTATGAAATTATTTATAAAAAGAGGAAAGAAAACATTGTTGCAGATGCACTCTCACGACTACCTGAGCAAGCTAAGGTTTGCTAAGGTTTCAGCCATCTCCCTTCCTACCACTAGTCTCCTCGAGAATATTAGAGAAGAATAGAAGAAGGATCCAGAGATCAACCACATCATAAAAAAATTGGAGGAGGATCCAAGTGCAATAGCCTATGTTTTTATCGACCCAATCAGGTCATAGAGCGTATTGGAGCCTTAGCGTACAGACTTAAATTGCCTGAGGATGCCAAAATTCACCCTGTCTTCCACGTATCAGGCTTGAAGCCCAAGTTGGGAGAACATGAGTCACCCCAGATCCAACTGCCCAACACCACTGAGGATGGAGTTATTCAAGCCCAATCACAAGCAATCCTTTATCGCAGGATCATGATGCGTCGCCGACATCTCTCTACTGAAGTACTAGTGCAGTAGAATAATTTACCACTTGAAGATACCACATGGGAATCATATGAGGAGTTAAAGGCCCGATTCCCTGAGTTCATGGAATCTCAGCCTCGAGGACAAGGCTGATTTGAAGAGAGCAGGTCTGTTAGGACTCTAGTTAGGAGAGTCCTAATTGAGAGGGGCATTCATGTAAAACCTACCTAAGCCGACCCTTATTAAAGATGTGAAGAGGCCTGCTAGGGTTAGGAGGTTATTTCTTAGAGAAGCATTAGGAGTTGTAAAGGAATAGGAGTCTTGAGTAGGAGTCCTATTAGGAGTTGGTTAGAAGTAGAAGTCTTGAGTAGGAGTCCTATTAGGAGTTAGGGTTTAAAAGCCCTAGAAATAGCCATATATTCATCCTCTTTTCTTAATCAATAGATGAATCTTTTCTGCAGCCTTTGAGTAGTAATTTGGAGGAAGGAACCTCTATAGAGTTCCAAGGAAGCCGATCCCTTAAAGAGATAAACCACAAACTTAGAATCTGCAAGAGTTCTAACACCTAGTATCAGAGCAGCGATCTTGCTGCTTTTGCTGCCATCCCTGCTGCCCACGACCAACTAAGCAATTCCCATAATTGCTCTTGACGTTGCCATCTCTATCGTCATCTTCTACCGTAGATCAAATCAATTTACTGCCATAACCTCTAATTGCATTGAGATCCTATCACTAATACCTTTTGCTACTACAATGTTCCATTCAAAATATTAAGAAGAAGTCTTCTTATCTATCCTATGCTGCGAATTTTTTTCGTCGTAAAAGTTATCATCTTTGCGAACGAAGGATTACTGCAGAAAATTTTAACCACATATTATCACCTTTAACCAATCCATTTGCAACCCTTTTTGAACAAAATTTCTTATATGCTTCATAGTTCATCTTGGCTTCCATCTAAGATTGATCTATTAAAGAATTCATCTTTAAAAACGTTCTTGTATTACTGCAAATTTTCGTCGTAAACTGCTGAAATTTTTTGACAAGAATTCTGCTATCGTAACTTGCACCAATTTTCTTGTTGTTATACTGCCAAAAGTTTCTTGATTAAATTGGTTATCCTTGCTGTTATATAAACTAAGATTTTGTTATCAAATTCCCTCCTCAAATCTCTTAGTTTTTGGTGAAAATTTCATCGAGAAACTACTGTTTCTTCGACGACAATTTTGCTCTTACAAGACAACACATACCTGCAGCAACTTCCACTAATTTCTATCAAACTTTTGCTGCCATCTATCACAAATCTAAAACTTTTATCCACTATCATCATAGCCATAAAATTCCACTAAACCACACCCTCAAATTGTACCCAAAATAGCCACAAAACAAGCCTAAACCGCAGCTTACATCCACCAATCCACCAACCCTTTTGACCATCACTTCTCTTAACCTATACCTGCCTTCAACCCGACAACAAAAGAGAGATCTTAATATTATAGATTAGGAGGCATATACTATGGCATCTGAGTAGACAATCAATGCTAAATTCAAAGCCTTCGAGGCGTGAATGGAGGATAAGATTTAAATTCTCTTTACCGAACTCAATTTGGGTCGACCACCAAGCCTGAAGAAATCACATCAATGAGAGAGCTCTAACCAATCATACTAAGCCCGAAGAGATGACTTCTAAGAGAGGGGAGGCTCTATGACCGACCCCAACTATCCATGCATGAGGGTAGACTTCCTTAGATGGGAAGAAGGAGACCCGATTGGTTGGATCTCGCGTCCGGAGCGATATTTTCGGTACCACAAAATCGCGGACACATCTATGGTATAAATTACAGTTATATATATTGAAGGGGATGCTATATAGTGGTTTGACTAGTTTGAATACTCATGGAGTCCTCTCATGATGACAATTCAAGGAAGGACTGTTGATCCGCTTCAGACCAACTGATTACAAGAACATTGATGGACAACTAGCAATGTTCTGAAAATTTAGGAGTACCAAACTAGGTTTGAAAGGTTATATAATCAAACTTGTGGTTGGTCTAAAAAATAGCTATTGGGGACCTTCATTGAGGGCTTGAAGCCAGAGATCCAGGGAGAATTTAAAGCGTGACAACCATACATGTTTATGGCAGCCATCTCTTTCGCACAACTTCAAGAGGAGCAAATTGAACCATGAAGCCCGTGTTAGGATCAAGAGCACTAAGAGGGGGGGGGGGGGGGGGGTGAATTAGTGCAGCGGAAAACTTTTGACGATTTAAAACGACGTTCTATAATAAGAACGATTTCAGTATGAAAGTCGAATCGGAAATTGCTTTAACTTAAGATCAAGTAAAGTGCAGTTAAAGTAAAGCTATGGAAGTAGTTGCAGTTAAGATAGAGAACAAAATGTAAATGCAAACCGAGATTTAGAGTGGTTCGGTCAATCTTGACCTACATCCACTTTAGGCTTCCTCCTCCGATGAGGTCACCGACGTCCACTAGAGGCCTTCCTTCAATAGGCGAAGGCCAACAACCCCTTTACAGTTTCACTCCTTTTGATGGGCTTAGGAGACAACCCTTACGGATTTTTCACTCCTCTCTTGAATGATCAAAACTTCGAAGAAAAGAGGGAGAAGAACTTCCAGCCTTTTACAACACTTTTAAGCTCTCAAAATCTCAGAATAAATGCTAAGTTTCGGTGCCCTTTCATGCATGAAAGGGTGGGGTTTTTATAGGCCCCAAACTGATTTGAATTTGGAGCTCAAAAATATCATTTCCCATGTTTTCGGGGTCCTGGCGGTACTACCGCCATAAATGGGCGGTACTACCGCCTGATAGAGCTCGGAGACCGAGCTCGGGCGGTACCACCGCCTGACAGGGGCGGTACTACCGCCCAGTCTCACTCGGAGACTGAGCCCAGGCGGTGCCACCGCCTGACAGGGGCGGTGCTACCGCCCAGTCTCACTCGGAGACTCGGCTGCTGGGCGGTGCCACCGCCGACCCAAGCGGTGCCACCGCCGGCCAGGGAATCTAGGTTCGAATGAGCTGATCCATTCGGCCCAATTTGGGTTTGTCAAGGGCCCAATTGCCCCAATATTAAGTTAATGGGATTCACCTCCCATTTCTAACTTAATCATCATGCTAACTACAATATTTTTCAAGACATTTACTGCAACTTGCTCCGGTGCGTCAATCGCTTCTTCCGTCGAGCTTCCGGCGATCATCCGACGAACCCTCGGCGATGCTCCAGCGGACTTCCAGCAAACTCCTGGACTTGCGACGATCCACTTGGCGAGTTCCGATGAGCTTCTTTGGCAAGCTCCTGGACTTCTCGGATTTGTTCCCGCAGAACCTCCGATGACTGTCCGGACTTCCGTCGAACTCTCGAACCCCCAACGTGATCATAGTCTTGACTTAGGCGCAACTCCTGCTACATGTCTTACTTTCATCGTAGTTAATCCTGCAAACTTATCTCAACATATGGATTAGATAACAAATGACAATTGACTTCATCATCAAAATCCGAGATTCAACAATCTCCCCCTTTTTGATGATGACAATCAATTGATAACGGAGTTAACTTTAACTCCCCCTATCTATATGCTATACTCAAGATAAGTCATTCTTGAATTCAAAGCCTTTGAATTCAAGAGACATATTGATAAGTTAAGATTGTTTAACCTTATCAATACTTTCATCATGATTCCTATCATGATGTATCTCTCTGAAAATGATGTCATGGCTTGACATCCATTTTCAAGTTTTACATTTCAAATGTGAATGATAGTAATGGTAGCAATTCATCATATGGTAAGATATCAACATGTGAAATTACGATGCAAGTTCTTGATATCTTAACATAATGCAAATATTTCAAGTGTTTAGCAATCATAGCATTTTTATCATCAATTTACCATATATTTCGATGCAAGCTTTTTTAACATAATTCAAATTCAAATATGTCACTCATAGCATCAATTCATATATTTCTCCCCCTTTGTCATCAACAAAAAGGAGAACGATATAAGCAAATTTTAAACACAAGTGAGTGATAGGTAATTTTTCAACAATGAGTGATAGGATACCAATTATACAAACATCTCAAGGAAAGATTAAATCACGCTTCATTTTTACAAGGATCAAGATATGTATGTGAATCAATATCCTTGCAAGTGAAAAATCTTCCTTTTTTTCAAGAAGGAAATTATAAGAAGGAATCATTTTATCAAATCCATTTTTCGAAAATATTTTTCACATTATAAGCCTATGAAAGATGCATTTGCTAATTGATTCCACATGTCAAAAATCAATGAACAAACTCGATATGACATATGCTTATGAGAGCTACATTAAGTTTGAAAGAGAATAAGGTATCAAGAAAATCCGAAAATAAAATTTAACACTTTCATGCATTCGGACAAGGTTTAGCTATAGATTTTCCAATACAATCATGAAGATAAAACATGCTCATTATCATGGAAATTTTTATATCCAAAACACATAATTTCCAACATATTATTAAGGCATGTAATCATGTAAAATCATCATAGCAATTGAGTGATTTGATTATTGAATCAAGAAAGTCCGAAAAATAGATTTAATGAGTTCAAGCATTCGAACACATTAACATTTCTAATTCTCTTCTAATGAAATTAAATTGTTCTTCACTTAAAGGCTTTGTAAAAATATCAGCTAGTTGATGTTTAGTATCAATGAACTCTATAACTATATCATGATTAGTGACATGATCTCGTATAAAGTGATGTCTAATATCAATATGTTTTGTTCTTGAGTGTTGAATGAGATTCTTTGTTAAACATATAGCACTTGTGTTATCACATTTAATGAGAATATTTTTAAGATGAACTTTATAATCTTCTAAGGTGTTTTTCGTCCACACAACTTGTGCACAGCATGTACTAGCTGCTATATACTCAGCTTCGGTTATTGATAGTGTAACCGAGTTTTGTTTCTTAGATGACCAAGAAACAAGAGCATGTCCCAAAAATTGACATGTTCCTGATGTGCTTTTTCTATCTAATCTACATCCAGCAAAATCTGCATCAGCATAAGCAATTAACTCAAACTTCTCGGTTTTCGGATACCATAATCCTAGATTTGTGGTACCTTTAAGATATCTAAGTATTCTTTTAACCGCTTTGAGATGAGATATCTTAGGGTTCGATTGAAACCTAGCACAAAGTCCTACACTGAACATGATATCTGGTCTAGTTGCAGTGAGGTAAAGTAAACTTCCTATCATACCCCTATAAGTTTTTTGATCGATGCTTTCTCCACTTTCATCAACTTCTAACTTAGTGGATGTGCTCATAGGAGTGTTAATAGCTTTTGAGCTTTCCATATTAAATCTCTTTAGCAAGTTTAAAGCATATTTAGTTTGACTAATAAAGATGTCATTTCTTAGTTGCTTAATTTGTAAGCCTAAGAAAAAGGTTAATTCTCCTATCAAACTCATTTCAAATTCTAGACTCATGGTTTTAGCAAAGGATTCACAAAGAGATTCGTTTGTAGAACCAAAGATAATATCATCAACATAAATCTGAACAATGAGAAAATTATTTTCAAAATTCTTGATAAACAATGTAGTATCAACCTTGCCTTTTGTAAAATTATTTTTAATAAGAAAAGAACTAAGTCTCTCATACCAAGCCCTTGGGGCTTGTTTTAAACCATAGAGAGCTTTAGTTAATTTAAACACATGATTAGTGAGGCTATTGTTTTCAAATTCGGGAGGTTGTTCAACATAAACTTCTTCGGAAATAAAGCCATTAAGAAAAGCGCTTTTAACATCCATTTGAAATAACTTAAAATTATTATTACTAGCATAGGCAAGGAGCATCCTTATGGCTTCTAATCTAGCCACAGGAGCGAAGGATTCTTCGTAATCGATACCTTCTTCTTGTCAAGAAAATATTTAGTTCTTATGATATATTTTTTTATATACTTAGTCTGATTTCCCTTAATGTAATCTATTCAAACATCTAATTCTTCCAAAATACTATCATTCATTAATCTTTAAATTCTTTGTTTAGAGATATGTCCCTAACATTTATGCCATAATATAAAAGGTCTTTTATTATTGAAATTACGTTTCAATTCAACATTTGATTGTAAGGTCACTAATGTATTTATATACTTAAGATTCAAATTAATTTTGTACAAATTATTATATAAAATTTTAGAATAAATTTTATTGAATCATAAAATATACTAAGTTTACCATTAAAAAAAAGATAATTACTTAACTCATCAATTATGGATAGAGAAACTAAATTTCTAGAAATAGTTGGTGTTGAATCCCGGATATTGATTATGAAATCAATTAATGAGTTTATTGGACTAAATATATATTTTATATAAGTGATACAAGAAATATTTTGATCATAGACTTGGATCACCGAAGGACTAACTATAAAACTGGAGAGTCAGCATTATATCGAAAAATTATCGTACCAAAAATTAAACGTCGTGCCAAAGGATTAGTCGACGTGACAAAGATGAGACTTCATGCTATAGGTTCATGTTAGGATCGAATCGACACTAAGAGGGGGGGGGGAGTGAATTAGTACAGTGGTAAAATTACGTTGAGTCAAAAATCTTTGTACGACAAAAAACGTATCAAAAAGAGTTTAACTTTGAAAGCGTATAAGCATTCGCTCCTCCCTAAACAAAATTCTAAACTTAGAACTAGAGAAGGGGATTTCTCAAGTGATTGCTACAGCATTTTCCCACTATTTAGTTCCTTGTGCTTGTGTTTGTTAACCAGAGATGAAAGGGGTATTTATAGGTCACTAGAGCTCAGTCTCCGAGCTCTGCCAAGTGGTGGTACCACCCAGATTGAGCGGTAGTACCGCTCAGTGATAGATGACAGGCGGTAGTACCGCCTAGTTATGGCAGTGGTACCGCCAGGACCTCGGAAATCTGGGAATGGACACTTTTGAGCTCCAACTTCAAACTAATTGGGGTCTATATAAACCCCACCCTTTCCTACATGAAAGGGAACCAAAAACTTGCTTTTATTCTGAGTATTTGAGAGCTTAAAAGTGTTGTAAAAGGCTAGAAGTTCTTTTTCCTCTTTCCTTCTAAGTTTTGATCATTCAAAAGAGGAGTGAAAATCTATAAGGGTTGTCTCCTAAGTCCGTCAAAAGGAGAAAAGCTATAAAAGGGTGGTTGGCCTTCGCCTATTGAAGGAAGGCCTCTAGTGGATGTCGATGACCTCGTCGGAGGAGGAGGCCAAAAGTGGATGTAGGTCAAGATTGACTTGAGCGCCTTCTTCTTTGGTGTTCTCTTCTTGGCTTGGGGACAATCACTTTTATAGTGTCCCGGCTTCTTGCATTCATAGCAAATAACTTGGTCCTTTTTGGGTTCAAATTTATTTTTTGAGTCATTTTTAAACTTGTTTCTTTTAATGAATTTTTTGAATTTCCTTGTTAGAAGTGTCAAGTCATCGTCCAAGTCTTCATCACTTGAGTTTTCTCTCAAGTGGTCTTCGAAAGTTCTAAGTGCCATATCCTTCATGTTCTTTGGAAGGATCTCTTCTTGCTCTTCATGAGCTTTGCAAGTCATTTCGTAGGTCATTAATGACCCGATTAATTCTTCAAGAGGGAAGTTGTTTAGATCATTAGCCTCTTGAATAGCAGTGACTTTACCTTTGGCTACTAATCTAGCCTTGTTTCTAACTACGATACCATATTCATCTTGCTTGTTTCTAAAGACCCATTTAGTACCAATAACTAAATGGTCATTTGGCCTAGGAACAAGCTTCCACACCTCATTTCTCTCAAATTGATTTAACTCATCTTGCATTGCGATAATCCATTAATCATCTTTCATGGCTTCGTCAATACATTTAGGTTCAATTTGGGAGAGAAAAGCGGCGTTGGCACAAAATTCTTTAAGAGAAGAATGTGTTTGAACCCCCTTAGATGTGTCTCCTAGAATTAGCTCCTTAGGATGAGTATCTACATATTTCCAATCCTTGGGTAAGGATGTTTCGGAAGTGGATGCATCCAAGTTGCTAGTTGGAGAAGGGGTTTCATTTAAATTCAAGGAATCAAAATTAACATCATCATCAAAATCATTTTTCTTGATTTCGGAAATCTCATTGAAAACAACATGAATGGATTCTTCTATAATTAAAGTTCTTTTATTGAATATACGAAAAGCTTTAGAAACCGAAGAATAACCAAGGAAAATTCCTTCATCGGATTTAGCATAAAATTTTCCTAAGGCATCTTTTTCATTCAAGATAAAACACTTACACCCAAAAACTTTAAAATATGAAACATTGGGTTTTTTGTTGTTCCACAACTCATAGGGAGTTTTGGTGAGTAAGGGTCTTACTAGAACTCTATTCAAAATATAGCATGCAGTGTTTACGGCTTCGGCCCAAAAATATTTGGGTAAGCTATGCTCATTCAACATGGTTCTTGCCATTTCTTGTAAATTTCTATTTTTTCTTTCTACTACTCCATTTTGTTGAGGATTTCTTGGAGTAGAGAAGTTATGATTATATCCATTAAATTCACAAAATTCTTGAAAATCACGGTTTTGAAATTCACCACCATGATCACTTCTAATTGACGCAATCATAGAACCCTTTTCATTTTGGACAAGTTTGCAAAACTTGGTAAAATATCTAAAACATTCATTTTTGTGTTTTAAGAAATAAGTCCATGTGTATCTACTATAGTCATCTACAATGACGAAAGCGTATTTGCTACCTCCTAGACTTGATGTAGAGATAGGTCCAAACAAGTCCATATGGATCAATTGTAAGGGCCTAGAGGTGCTTATTTGATTCTTAGATTTGAAACTACCCTTAATTTGTTTTCCTAATTGACAAGCATCACACACATATCTTTGATGAACTTGATATGAGGAATTCCTCTTACAAGTTCTTTGGATGATATTTGAGTGATTAGTTTCATGCTAGCATGACCTAATCTCCTATGCCAAAGCCAAGCATCCTCATTCAAAACCGAGAAACACATTTCATTGCAAAGATCATTGATGTCAATGGTGTATACGTTATTTTGTTTTAATACAATCATAGATGTGTTTTTATGTGGTTTTTCAACGATGCAAGCATTAGATTCAAATTTGACAATATATCCTTTATCACACAATTGACTAATGCTCAAGAGGTTATGTTTTAAATCATCAACTAACAAAACATCTTCAATAAAGAAGTTGGATTTGTTACCTATGGTTCCTTTGCCAATGATTTTACCCTTGTTGTTGTCTCTGAAGGTGACATAGCCTTCGTCTATGCTAGTGAGTTTAGAGAATTGAGATGGATCCCCGGTCATATGCCTTGAGCATCCACTATCAAGGTACCATCTCTTGCTCCTAGCTTGTGATGATGTATGTTTCTACAAGAAAGGATGATTTTTAGGTACCCATTTACTTTTGGGTGCCTCAAACATTGATCTAAATTGTTTATCATGTTGCATAAAGTTTATCGTGGTTCCTTTAGGAACCCAAATCAATTTGTTTGGACTAACTTTCTTGAATGGACAATGATAAGTGCTATGTCCATGTTTGCAACAAAAGTTGCTTTTGCTTTGGTGCCGAACATATAAGATAGGGCCTTTAATGAAGGTGGTTGGATTTTGGTGAGGACTTCTCACAAATCCGATTCCACTTCTTTTAGGAACATGACCCTTATTTGTAAGGATCATATTCAAAGACTTGCTACCAACCTCGAATTTCTTCAAGGTGTCCTTAAGTAGCAAGTTCTCCTTTTGGAGAGTTTCTAGATCATGACATTTTTTACATGGAGCTAAACTATCATGATATTCAATTTCTAATTTGTCAAAATTACAAGTAAGACTATCAAGCTCCTTTTTTAGCAATTTATATTTTCTACTAATAGTTTTGCATTCATCAAATAAGTCATGGAAGGCATTTAGTAATTCATCAGATGATAAATCTGCATCAATTAAATTTGTTACCTCATCCTCCTCCGATGAGGTCACTGACGTCCACTAGAGGCCTTCCTTCAATAGGCGAAGGCCAACCACCCTTTTACAGTTTCACTCCTTTTGACGGGCTTAGGAGACAACCCTTATAGATTTTTCACTCCTCTCTTGAATGATCAAAACTTCGAAGAAAAGAGGGAGAAGAACTTCTAGCCTTTTACAACACTTTTAAGCTCTCAAAATCTCAGAATAAATGCTAAGTTTCGGTGCCCTTTCATGCATGAAAGGGTGGGGTTTATATAGGCCCTAAACTGATTTGAATTTGGAGCTCAAAAATGTCATTTCCCATGTTTTCGGGGTCCTGGCGGTACTACCGCCATAAATGGGTGGTACTACCACCTGACAGAGCTCGGAGACCGAGCTCGGGCGGTACCACCGCTTGACAGGGGTGGTACTATCGCCCAGTCTCACTCAGAGACTGAGCCCAGGCGGTGCCACCGCCTGACAGGGGCGGTGCTACCGCCCGGTCTCACTCGGAGACTGAGCCCAGGCGGTGCCACCACCTGACAGGGGCGGTGCTACCGCCCAGTCTCACTCGGAGACTCGGCTGCTGGGTGGTGCCACCGCCGACCCAAGCGGTGCCACCGCCGGCCAGGGAATCTGGGTCCGAATGGGCTGATCCATTCGGCCCAATTTGGGTCTTTCAAGGGCCCAATTGCCCCAAGATTAAGTTAATGGGATCACCTCCCATTTCTAACTTAATCATCATACTAACTATAATATTTTTCTAGACATTTACTGCAACTTGCTTCGGTGCGTCAATCGCTTCTTCCGTCGAGCTTCCGGCGAACTTTCGGCGATCATCTGACGAACCCTCGGCGATGCTCCGGCGGACTTCCGGCAAACTCCTGGACTTGCGACGATCCACTTGGCGAGTTCCGATGAGCTTCTTTGGCAAGCTCCTGGACTTCTCGGATTTGTTCCCGCAGAACCTCCGATGACAGTCCGGACTTCCGTCGAACTCTCGAACCCCCAACGTGATCATAGTCTTGACTTCGGTGCAACTCCTACTACATGTCTTACTTTCTTCGTAGTTAATCCTGCACACTTATCTCAACATATGGATTATATAACAAATGACAATTGACTTCATCATCAAAATCCGAGATTCAATAGCCCGGAGGACTAGGGTTGCTCCCCGACCAATAATACTGAAGCCCTTAGTCCCCCCTACTATCAAACGAGTCCTTGCACCAAAAAGGTGGACAAGAGAAGAGCTTCGGGAGCGACCTGCGAAGGGGTTATGTTGGCACTACGACGAGCCGTGGAGCCGCGAGCATCGCTGTAGAAAAGAGAGACCTCTTATGTTTGAACCAATAGAAGAAGAGGTCATTAAATATCCAGAAGGGAATCTTGAACATGAAGAAGAAGATGTAGAAGAAGAGCCACAACTGACTGATGTTACGGTACACACACTTGTCGGCTGCTCAAACTCGAAATTATGAAAGTTTGAGGCCTTCTCAAACAACAACCGATCACTGTTCTCATCGACACGGGCAGTACTAATAACTTCCTAACTAGGAAGGTTGCTGCTCGGATGGTGCTCCACATCGAAGGTTGCAGCAAGTTCGATGTAAAGGTCATCGACAGAAGAATCCTAAAGTGCGACCAAAGATGTCCGTAGGTGAAACTATTACTGCAAGACTAAGAAATTATCACCGATTTCTTCCCCTTACTAATTGATGACTATGAGGTCATGCTTGGCATAGAATGGCTAACAATGCTAGGTGATGTCTTTTGGAACTTCTCTAAATTAATTATGAAATTCTACTGTAAAGGTAAACAGATCATCCTACGCGGTAAGCGCGGAAGCAACGTAACCATCGTTTCGACCCAACGAATGGAGAAAGTTTTGCACAAGGTAAATGGTGACTTTTTGATGCATCTCTAGCAACAACTAGAGGAGAATAAAATAGACATTAAAGATCAAAATCTCACCTATTTGCTTGCTAAATTTGCTAACATTTTTGCTAAGCCACGCGGTCTTTCTCCTACTCGGCAACATGACCATCGGATTCCAATCCTTCCGAGCAAGCCACCAGCGAACACTCGGCCTACCGATATCCTCACCTCCAGAAAGATGAAATTGAAAAGATCGTAAAGGAGATGCTTGAAACAGGGGTGATTCGGCCAAGTTGCAGCCCCTATTTCTCACCAGTGCTATTTGTACGCAAGAAGGACGAAACTTGGTAGATGTGCATTGACTACCGAGCTTTAAATAGCATCACCGTCAAGGACAAGTACTCATTACTAGTGGTGGATGAACTTCCTGATGAATTAAAAGGAGCGTCTTCATGAAGTTGGACCTTCGATCCGGTTACCACCAAATTCGGGTATGTGAAGACGACATTCCAAAAACTGTATTCCACACACATGATGGCTATTATGAATTCTTGGTAATACTTTTTGGACTTACTAATGCTCCTTCAACCTTTCAAAGTCTCATGAACGATATTTTTTGGAGCTTTCTTCATAAATTTATGCTGGTATTTTTCAATAATATTCTCATTTACAGCCCTTCTCTTGAGACTCACTTTCAGTATTTACGGATTGTTTTGACGATCCTTCGGGAGAATACTTTTTTTATTAAGTAACCAAAGTGCAGCTTTCTCTGGCAATAAGTAGAGTACCTTGGGCACATAATATCAAAAGAAGGAGTAGTGGTAGACCCAACAAAAATTGAGGCAATGCAAGGCTGGCCAACACCTACAAACGTGAAATTAATACGCGGATTCCTTGAACTAACAGGTTACTACCGAAAATTTATTAAGGACTATTGGAAGATCAATGCACCTCTCACTTCTCTACTGAAAAAAGATGCCTTTCAATGGTCAGATAAAGCCTCCGCTGCCTTCGACAAATTTAAGGCAACAATGACAACGATGCCGGTGCTAGTGCTACCAAATTTCAACTTACCCTTCATAATTGAGGCCGACACATCTGGAGTCAGAATTGGAGCCATTCTCATGCAAGATGGTCAACTACTCACATACACCAGCAAGGCATTATCTCCCTCCCTTCAAAACATATCAGCATATGATAAGGAGATGCTTGCCATTGTGCACGCAATAACGAGGTGGAGACCCTATTTGATTGGCCGACGATTTTAAATTAAAACCGACCATAGAAGCCTTAAGTACTTTTTGGAGCAAAATATATCATCACCTGAGCAACAAAAACGGATAACCAAACTTTTTGGATTTGATTATGAAATTATTTACAAAAAGAGGAAAGAAAACATTGTTGCAGATGCACTCTCATGACTACCTGAGCAAGCTAAAGTTTCATCCATCTCCCTTCATACCACCAATCTCCTCGAGGACATTAGGGAAGAATGGAAGAAGGATCCAGAGGATCCAAATGCAATAGCCTACGTTTTTATCGACCCAATCAGATCACAGAGCGTATTGGAGCCTTGGCATATAGACTTAAATTACCTGAGGATGCCAAAATTCACCCTGTCTTCCACATGTCAGGCCTGAAGCCCAAGTTGGGAGAATACGAGTCACCCCAGATCCAACTGCCCAACACCACTGAGGGTGGAGTTATTCAAGCCCAACCACAAGCTATCCTTGATCGCAGGATCATGATGCGTCACCAATATCCCTCTACTGAAGTACTAGTGCATTGGAATAATTTACCACTTGAAGATGCCACATGGGAATCATATGAGGAGTTGAAGACCCGTTTCCCTGAGTTCATGGAATCTCAGCCTCGAGGACAAGGCTGATTTGAAGAGAGCGAGTTTGTTAGGACTCTAGCTAGGAGAGTCCTAATTGAGAGGGGCATTCATGTAAAACCAACCTAAGCCAACCCCTATTAAAGAGGTGAAGAGGCTGACTAGGGTTAGGAGGTTATTTCTTAGAGAAGAATTAGGAGTTGTTAAGGAATAGGAGTCTTGAGTAGGAGTCCTATTAGGAGTTGGTTAGAAGTAGGAGTCTTGAGTAGTAGTTCTATTAGGAGTTTGGGTTTAGAAGCCCTATAAATAGCCATATATTCATCCTCTTTTCTTAAGCAATAGATGAATCTTTTCTATAGCCTTTGAGTAGTAATTTTTGTTGAATCTCGTATTTTGATGATGAAACCAATTGATAAATGTTTATGTTTTAATCTGCATTTTGAGTGATGCAGGATGCTTCGATCAGGATGAGACAATTAAAGCAGGAAGAATCATGTTGTGTCAAAGGAAAACATGTCAGAAGATTGGACGTCGAGCCGGAAGATTGGTCGACATATCGACAGAAGGCTTCGAGCCATTAATTCAGGCATCGGGCTAAGAAGAGCTGATATTATGCCAATGATATTGGAGTTGCAGAGTCAATTGGCCAATTGGGCAATAGGCCGCAAGAGAGGATGATGCGCCGAAGAATCGGATGAAGCGTCGAGGGACTAATGACATGCTAGACAATATGATTAATACTTAATATTAATTGTCTAGATCGAAGTATGTTTTTACATGTGCAGGATTAATTATGATAGCAAGACATAAAGCAAAATGAAGTCCCAGAGTCAAGGACATGATTTCGTTGAGGGTTCGAGAGTTCGTTAGAAGTCCAAATGTTCGTCGGAAGCTCAGATGTTCGTCGGAAGTTCTGCAGTAACCAGCCAAGAAGTCCAGGAGCTTGCTGGAAGAAGCTCATTGGAACTCACCAAGAAGATTATCATGAAGTCCAAGAGCTTGCCGGGAGTCCATCGGAATATTGCCTATAGATTATTGGAAGTTCGCTAGAAGAAACTAGACTTACAGACTTGTTTAACTTAGAATATACCTTAAGAATCGTAGTTAGCACGTAATTGGGTTTGGATTTGGGCCAACCCAATTAGGGGCCAGTTGGGCCCATGTAAGGACTGTGTTGGGCCCAATGAGAGGCCCAAATAGTGACCCAAGAGGTAGCACCGTCATGGCATAGTCTTCGAGACTGTGTTAGCAGTGGTATCGCCTAGACACAGCCTCCGAGAAGGCTGTAGGCAGTGGTATCGCCAGCCTGGGCGGTGGTACCACCCAGCGTAGGCAGTGGTACTGCCCATGCCCGGGAAGAGATATTTTTTGGCTCCAAGTTTAAATCAACTTGAAGCCTATAGATACCCCTCTCATCCCTGGTTAAAGCACACAAGTATTGAGAGTAAAAATAAAAGAAACTCTACTGTAATCTTGTGTGAAACTCCTCTCAAAGTTCTAAGTGTTAGAATAGTTTGAGAGAGGAGTAAGTGGGGGTGTAATGGTTATCTCCTAAACCCAGTAAAAGGAGAAAGAGCTGTAAGAAGGAGGTTGATCTTTGCCTATAAAGGAAGATCGATAGTGGATGCCGGTGGCCTCGATGGAAGAGGAATCAGTGAAGTGGATGTAGGTCACGACGACCGAACCACTCTAAAATCTTGTTTGTATTTCTTTGAGTAATTTATCTTTACTACAAACCTCTTTAATAGCTCATTGCTTTCAATATTTTTATGAACGTGTTTCAAGTTAAGATATTTATGAAACGGTTTTACATTGAAAACTGGTTTCAAAATAAAGTTTTAAACCGATGTTATTTTATCGCTGCACTAATTCACCCCCCCTCTTAGTGCCGACCCCGATCCTAACAATTTGGAGGAAGGTGCTAGTCCAGCAAGCCAATCACGTGAGTGATGACAGATATGACTTGACATGGAATCTTTTTACTTATTATATTTTGGTATTTATTATTTTATATTGACTATTGCATATATGCATATATATATTATGATGTCCTTAGATATGTGCAATGGGAATCGGATCGTGATGAGATTACGATAATGAGACCAATTCACTTTTAATCACTAATCCTAAATAATCATAATCATAGGTTACTCGAGAGTGACTCGAGATAATCGGGCAGATTGGTGTGCTGTATACTCGTCTATATGATGAATACAGTTGATCTCATAACTATTCATGTGGGGACACTAGGGATACAGTACAGGTGCTCATTAGAGAATGAGTTCACTGATTGATCCGCTTATGGAATGCTGGATGGTTGATGATGCCTTATTATCAAACAACGATTCCGTAGTCCTAGTGGTGTATCTGGTTCTTAGACACCAAGGATGTCTTGTATGAGTGCTACATTCTTTGATACCAAACTTATAGGTTTGGATGTCCCAGATCTAGTACAGCCAATCATCGGGAGTGATAGTTAACCTTACGAGGGCTATTGAGTGTCGATAGAGGATCATCCACTCTCGATGTCCTGAGAGGAATATCCCATATGTTCATACTCAGACAAATCCCTGCTAGGGTCATTCAGATTGAGAGAAAAAGAGTACTATAGGAGAATCCGATTAGAGCGAGACTCAAGTTGAAACCATTTGGGTTTGATAGCACCATGCCCGGTATACGGTCTCCGGGATATTAGATAGATGAGGGACTATGGGTACATGGTAATTGAGGACAAACATGTCTAATGGATTGGATTCCCTTGTATCGTTTGGGGATTGCGGCGTAGTGGCCTAGTACATCCATAGTCAATGAGTTGAGTGAATTATTATGGAGATACTAATTTATTGAGCCAGAAGGAGTTTTGACTGGTATAACTCACAGCTAGCTTGATATTGGGCCTAGAGGGTCACACATATATGGTAGGCATTATGATGAGTAGAGGTTCAGATATTAGATATCCACCGGAGCCCTTATCTTATTGGATATCCAATAAGCCCATGAATTATTGGATAGAGATCCACTAATCTAAGAGGGTTGGGTAGTTGGATGAAGATCCAATACCCAATAGGGGAGGATCCATTAGGGTTAAGTTGACAGGGGATATTTATAAATAGGAGGAAATCAGTGGTTTATAGGCTAGAGCCTTTGCTTGCCTCTCCTATTCTCCTTCTCCTCTCCACCTTAGTGCAGGCCTGAAGTTTTGAGGACCGTTGTCATAGCCTTACTGTGTGGATCACTGTTAGAGAGGAGGGCGCTTGACCTCCTTCACCCTCTCCTAGAGATCTGTAGGGATACAGGGATATATGATCTCCCTAGGTAACATAATCTACTCTATACGCAGTTTTAAGTTTCGTAAATTTTTTATGCACCAATCTTCGTACGACGACAAACAAACCTTTAGGAAATTGGGGATTTTGTTTTCTATTCTTCCGCTACGCATGAGATATCGCCCCCAAGATTTTCCAACAATGATATTAGAGCTAGGTTGTTCGTGCGATAGATTGGTTTTGAACTGCGTGTGTTGTATTTTTGGAGAAACTTTTGATGTCAAAATCGTTGATGCAAAAACGAGTAAGGGCAGCAACCGTTGCTACCCTCTGTGTGCATGCAACTGCTGCAACGACGACCGTAGATAGGCAAGCGTGCGCCTGCAACAACCGGCTGGCGGGGAGGGGACTGGCAGCCCGCGGGTGCAGCCTGCCGGTACTGCACTCGCGGGCACAACGCCCACGGGGGCAGTGCCACTCGTAGGAGTGCTTGCCCATGGGGGCGCCACCCGTAGGGTTGCCAGCCCACGAGAGCGCCACCCGCAGGGGTGCCAACCCATGAGAGCGCCACCCGAAGGGGTGCCAGCCCGCGAGGGTGCTGCCCGGAGGCACGACACCTATAGGCACGACACCTGCGGGCACTGCACCCACGGGCACAGCGCTCGCAAGGGGCAAAGTCACATGTAGGGGCATCGCTCGCTGGTGGGGGCAGCGAGGGCCATAGAGTGTCGCCACCTTGTGTGCCTATGGGCACTACACCTGTGGGCACAATGCTTGCGAGGGGCAAAGCCACTCGTGGGCGAGCTGCCCGTAGGCAGGGGTGGCGCCCCCGCCCCCGCCCCCGCCACATAGGGTCACCGCCAGTAGGGTGGCGGCGGCCGCATCTACAGGGGAGAGGGAGGAGGGTAGTTAGGGTTTTTGGACAAAAGATAGTTTTGCCCCTCAGAATTTATGATTTTTCAATTCTATCCTTTTGTACAAATTATGAAAATATCCCTCAGAATTTAGAAAATTCCTTACATATCCCTGATTTCAAAAAATATTAATTAACTAAAAGGTTTAATTGATTTTATTTTATTATTATCTAGTAGTCCTACATGATGATGATTTATAAATGTAATGTATATAGACGAATGATCATGGATCGTGTGATGTGTGTACTTGTGATTATTATTTTTTGGGACTTTTGAGCCTCCATTATATTTCTCATTTATTGTCGAGCCTACGTGCCTATGATTAAATTATAATCACACGAGGAGGCACAACGGGAGTGTGGATGTGATAACGAGACCTATGAGACGGACAATCACGATGCATGGAGATGCGTCGAGATGTCGACGGAATCGACGAGGACGAGATGGACGATCATAGGGTATAGAGATGCATTGCTGCACACATAGTTCTTGATGTGAGTGATTAGGCTCACTGGCTTGGGCCTGATCACATTAGGCTATGGTCCATGATCATCTGGTGTGATTGCCTATACACGTACTAGATATGTATATATATTTGCATGTAATGTAGATATATATTAAATATATATATGTGTGACATGTCATATTAGGAGACCAAATTATAGAAACCCCTCTCTCAAAAATATTAAGTCTGTAAACGTGAGGCAATTAGATTGACCCACATGGTCTTCTATCGTTATAGGTAGGGACCGATTCCCAGTGTAGGTTGAGTTGGTTAAGTCCCTTGAGGCTCATCTATATCGCGATTCGCTATCTTGCCTACGACATAGAGATGTCATCGGTGACCTAAGGATATGGTATGCTTGGTCGAGTCCCTTGAGGGTATATCATTGAATTAGACTCTTGTAATGATGGTGTTGACTTAACCGAGCATCATGGTTGGTCGAATCCCTCGAAGTTACACTAAAACGCTGATTGGATCCTGATCCCCACTAGAAGTCTATCGGAGACTTCTGTTTCACATGTTGAGGGTGTCGCGTGACTCGCAAGTAAAATAGTGGGAGTATATTAAGATAGAAGTCCATATCTTGATTATTTATTTTTTGCAAAATCTGCATGTTATTCATTTCTACTGCATCTTTATTTTCAAAAAATTTCACTTTCAAATCCCTTACGTGGTATACTTGATGTCAATCGCCTCACTAGTCCAAATTATACGGATTGACTCCATAACTTAAGAATTGTTCTTACGGCGAGAAAATTACTTACATCCTTAATACAGTGATGCCTATGCCCAAGAAAGGGGCAAGCGAGGATGAGATCATTCGCTATGTGAAGTACATTGATGACTCCACTCTTGCTCAATGTTACATGTTGGGCTCTATGACTCTTGAGTTACAAAGACATCATGAAAAGATAGATGCCAGATCCATTCTCCTATATGTTCGCAAATTGTTTAAGGAATAGGGAAGGACTTAGCGATATGAGATATCAAAGAGCCTCTTCCGTGCTAGGATGACTGAGGGGAGACTGGTTCAGAACCATGTCCTGAAGATGATTGAGTGGATAGAAAAACTCATAGGTCTAGGAATGGTCTTAGAGGATAATTTATGTATGGACATAGTGTTTTAGTCCCTACCATTCCTTTTCATAGTTCATAATGAATTTTAATATAAATAAGCTTGAGGTAACTTATTAGGACTCTAGCTAAGAGGTCCTAAATTGAGTTTTATTGAAAGGGGCATTCATGTAAAACCTACCTAATCGACCTCTATTAAAGAGGTGAAGAGGTTGGCTAGGGTTAGGAGAGTATTTCTTAGAGAAGCATTAGGAGATATAAATGAATAGGAGTCTTAAGTAGGAGTCCTAATTGAGTAGGAGTCCTATTAGGAATCAGGGTTTAGAAGCCCTATAAATAACCATGTATTCATCCTCTTTTTATAAATAATAAATGAATATTTTCTGCATCCTTTGAGTATCAACTTGGAGGAAGGAACCCCTATAGAGTTTCAAGGAGGCCGATCCCCTAAAGAGATCAATCCCAAGCTTAGAATCGGCAAGGGTTCTGACACTTGGTATTAGAGCAGAGTTCTTGGTGTCTCGTTGCCCTTCCACAGCCATCCATCAGCCCTCTACAGCCACCCAAAGCAATTCCTACAATTGCTTAAAAGATCACTACCAAACTCTGCCATCATCTCCACCATCGCGGATCATCCTTTGATCTCCCTGTGAATTGCAATAAGTTCTGGTTTCCTACCTTACTGCTACTGCAATTTAATTATCCTTATTTGAAAATCTAAAAAAAAAATTGTTCCTATATTGCTGTATAAACTTTTCATTGTAAAGTTTTCATATCTACGATGAAAGATATATTGCAGAATTCCAACCGTATAGCATAATCTGTTTGATCTTGCTACTGTATTTTTTTCTATCCAAATCTTTACAAAATTTTTATGATAGCTTTGACACTTCATAACAATAGATTTTTCTTTAGTTTTGTCAAAAAATTTCAATATAAACTATTGATCTTTTATGTCCAAACTGCTATACTTAAAAATCTGCACTGTAAAATTTCAACCGCATAACACAGTTTGTTTAATCTTGTTACTATATTTTTTCTGTCTAAAACTCTACAAAATTTTTATAATAGCTTTGACACGACACTTCATAATAGTAGATTTTCTTTTAGTTTTGTCAAAAAATTCTCATATAAACTATTAATCTTTTACGTCTAAACTGCTATACTTGAATTGTAAAATTTCAACCACATAGCACAGTTTGTTTGATCTTGTTACTGTATTTTTTCTTCCCAAATCTCTATAAAATTTTTATGACAGCTTTGACACTTCCTAATATCAGATTTTCCTTTAGTTTTGTCAAAAAATTCTTAATATAAACCATTGATATTTTATGTCTAAGCTGCTGTACTTGAAAATCTGTACTATAAAATTACAACCGTATAGCATAGTTTGTTAATCTTGTTACTATATTTTTTCTATCCAAATCCATATGAAATTTTTATAACAGCTTTGACACTTTCTAGTAGCAGATTTTCCTTTAGTTTTGTCAAAAAATTCTCAATATAAACCACTGATCTTTTACATCCAAACTATACTTAAAAATCAGCACTGTAGAATTCCAACTGCATAGCATAGTTTGTTTGATCTTGTTACTACTTTTTTTCTATCCAAATCTCTATAAAATTTTGTAACAACATTGACACTTCCTAACAGCAGATTTCCCTTTAATTTCATTAAAAATTCTTAATACAAACAATTGATCTTTTACGTCCAACATGCTACACTTTAGACATAAAAATCTACTACAATACCTTTCCGTGATCCTCAATTATTTCGAACCTTCCACCACCCATGTCATTAACCTATCAATAGAAAAAAGACAGGGACATCTCTAATCTACAAGCATATGCTATGGCTTCTCAAGATCCAATTGATGCTAAATTTGAAGCATTGGAATCTTGGATTGAATCACGGCTTGAATCATGCTTGGAGGACAAATTACGCGCTTTGTTTGCATAATTCAGAATTGGACAACCGCCAAGTCCAACTAAATTACAACAAGGAGTGGGTTTAAAAAGACCTCTAAAGAAGGAGAGATAGCCCTCTGACATGCTTCAACCATGCATGAGGGTGGACTTCTTGCAATGAGAAGAAGGAGACCCGGCAGGGTGGATTTCGCGCGCCGAACGTTGCTTTCGCTACTATCGAACGTTGGATGATGCTATGGTGGAAATTGCTATCATCCACCTTGAAGGAGATGCTATTTAATGGTATAATTAGTTGGAACACAATCATGTGGCTTTGATGTGGAATCAATTTAAGAACGCACTGCTGAATCATTTCGAACCTACGGAGTACAAAAATATTGATGGCCAACTCGCAAAGATTCGACAAACCTCTACGATTTAAGAGTACCACACTAGGTTTGAGAAGCTATCCTACCTTGCTTGTGATTGGACTGACCATCAATTATTATGAACATTCATCGAAGGACTCAAGCTAGAGATAAAAGGGGGAATAGGTGATACTGCATGGAAAACGTGGGGGCGACGTAATGACGATTTGCACACAATAAATGGAGAAGGTTTTGCATAAAGTATGTAGCAGCTTTTTGGTACAGCTTGAGCAGCAAACTAAGAGAGAGCCAATAGAATTTGAAGATCTAAACCTACTTCCTTTGCTTGCTGAATTTTTAGATATATTTGACGAACCACGCAACCTACCTCTTACCCATCGACATGATCATTCTATACTGATTCTTCCTAGCAAATCTCTAGCAAATACTCAGCCATATTAGTATCCACATCTTTAGATGGATGAAATAGAAAGGATTGTAAAAGAGATGCTCGAAATAAGAGTTATTCGGCCAAGTTGCAGTCCCTACTCTTCATCGGTGCTCTTCGTATGAAAGAAGAACGAAACATGGCAAATGTGCATTGATTACCGAGCTCTCAATGGCATAACTATCAAGGACAAATACCCTATTCTAGTAGTAGATGAATTACTAAATAAAAGGGAGCACAATTCTTCACAGAGCTGGACCTTCGATCCAGGTACCATCAAATACGAGTGTGCGAAGAAGGCATACCAAAAACCGCTTTTCAAACACACAACGATCACTATGAATTGCTTTCTTCAATAGAAGGTGGAATATCTTGGGCATATCATATCAGAGGAAGGTGTGGCAGTGGACCCCTCCAAAATTGAAGCAATGCAGAATTGGCCAACCTTGAGGAACATAAAATCGCTACGCAACTTTCTCGGTTTAACAGGCTACTACCGCAAGTTTGTGAAAAACTATGGAAAGATCAGTACACCCCTTACTTCCCTGCTAAAAAAGGATGCTTTCTAATGGGCAAACAAAACCACCATCGCCTTCGACGAACTTAAGGTCGCAATGACGACAATGCCCATACTAACACTACCCGACTTCGACAAGACTTTTGTTATTGAAGCCGATGCCTCCGGAGTCGGAATTGGTGTTGTACTAATACAAGATAGCTGCCCCCTTGCTTATACCAGTAAGGCATTATCTCCTTTCCATCTCAAGATGACTATTTACCACAAGGAGATGCTCACGATTATGCATGCGGTGACCAAATTGAGACTATACTTGATCGGGCGACACTTTCAAATCAAGACTAATCATAAAAGCCTAAAATATTTCTTGGAGCAGAAGATATCTTCCCCCGAGCAACAAAAATGAGTAACAAAGCTTCTTGGATATGATTATGAAATAACTTACAAAAAGAGGAAAGAGAATGTTGTTGCAGATGCGCTTTCATGACTACCCGAGCAAGCTGAATTTTCGGCCATTTCATTTCTGACCAGCGACTTCCTTGAGGATATTAAGAGGGAACTACAAGATAGAGATAAAATTATAAAGTCGCTAAAAGATAATCTCACTGCAGCTCAAGCATGGATGAAATAGCAATATGTTCAACACAAAGGTGAAAAAGAATTTTTAGTAGGAGATTGGATCTTCCTACGACTCCAGCCATAAAAGCAAACATCAATCCAGACCAGAGCATCTAGGAAGCTTTCACCTCAATTCTATGGACTCTACCAAATTTTGGAGCGCATCGGAGCAATAGCATACATATTGGACTTACCCGCCAGCTCACGAATCCATCTAGTCTTCCATGTGTCATGTTTGAAGCTCAAGCCGGGATAAAATGAGATAGCCCAAAGCCATCTATCAGATATGACTACTCAAGGAGAACTCCAGACCTAGCCAAGTGCCATTATTGATCGACGGATCGTGATTGGACGACGACGACCCACTACTGAAGTACTAATACAGTGGGCGAACCTACCAACAGAAGATGCCACTTAGGAGAACTATGACAATTTGCAGATCAAATTTTTAGAATTCATAAATCATCAGCCTCGAGGATAAGACTGATTTGAAGAGGACAGGTCTGTTAGGACTCTAGCTAAGAGAGTCCTAAATTAAGTTTCATTAAAATGGGCATTCATGTAAAACCTACCTAGCCGACCCCTATTAAAGAGGTGAAGAGGCCGACTAGGGTTAGGAGAGAATTTCTTAGAGAAACATTAATAGTTGTAAAGGTATAAGAGTCTTGAGTAGGAGTCCTCTTAAGAGTCTTGAGTAGGAGTCCTATTAGGAGTTGGGGTTTAGAAGCCCTATAAATAACTATGTATTTATCCTCTTTTCAAAAGCAATTGATGAATATTTTCTGTAGCCTTTGAGCAGCAACTTGGAGGAAGAAACCCCTATAGTTCCAAGGAGGCTAATCCCCTAAAGAGATCAACCCCAAGTTTAGAATATGCAAGGGTTCTAACATAACTCTCCCGGAGCTCCTCAATATGTTGAGGGAAGCAGAGAGCACTTGTTGAATCTCGGATTTTGATGATGAAGTCAATTGTAATTTATTTGATCTAATCTATATGTTGAGAAAAGTATGCAAGATTTACTACAATGGCTGTAAGACATAAAGTAGGTGTTGTGCCAGAGTCAAGATCGAGATCACGTTGGGAGTTCGAGAGTTTGTTGGAAGTCCGAACGTTCATCGGAAGTTCTGCGGGAACTAACCGAGAAGTCCAGGAGCTTGCCATGGAAGCTCATCGGAACTCACCAAGAAGATCATCACAAAGTCTAGGAGCTTGCCGGGAGTCCGTCGGTGCATTGTCGAGAGTTCGTCGGATGTTCGCCGGAAGTACGCCGGAAAAGCAATTGACGCATTGGAACATAAAATGTAGTAATCATGTCTTAATTATCATAGTTAGAGTGTAAATTAAGTTAGGATTGGGAGGTAATCCCACTAACTTAATTAGGGGCCAACTGGGCCCTAAGTTGGGCTAGTTTGGGCCAGATTCAAGGCCCAACTAAGACCCTAAATTCCTAACTGACGGTGGCACCGCTTGGGAGACTCGGTCACCCAGGAATTCTGGGTGGTGGTACCGCCCCTATCAGGCAGTGGTACTGCTAGAGCTCGGTCTCTGAGCTCTGTCAGGCGGTAGTACCACCTAGTGTTAGATGTCAGGTGGTAGTACCACCCAATTATGGCGGTGGTACCACCAGTACCCTAGAAATCCAGGATTAGATACTTTTTGGCTCCATTTTTGAAACCATTGGGGCCTATAAAAACCCCACCCTTTCCTGCATGAAAGGGTATGAAACCTATGGCATAATCTTGAGTTCTTAAGTTTTAAATGTTGTAAAAGTGAAGAGTTCTTCTCCTTCATCTCTTAGCCTTATAACCATCCAAGAAACAGGAGTGAGACTTATAAGGGTTGTCTCCTAAACCTTGCAAAAGGAGAAAAGCTATAAAAGATGGTTGGCCTTCGCCTATTGAAGGAAGGCCTTTAGTGGATGTCGGTGATCTCGTCTAAGGAGGAATCCGAAAGTGGATGCAGGTCTCATTGATCGAACCACTCTAAAACTCGGTTTGCATTTACTTTAAGCAATTTTCTTTTATAGCAAACTGCCTCTCCTCCTTACTATGCTTTAACTACGTCTACATACACTTTCACGTAAACATCTTTCGAGATTGACTTTAGTCGTATGAAGACTTACAAAATTGACGCTTTTCATTTGTATAATTTACATTACTGCAAATCACCTTAGTCTTCTCTTACACTTTCACAAAAGATTTGAAGTTCAAATTCCTTCTGAAACGGATTGAATCGAAACTATTCTCGTTGGAATCGGTTTTAATCGAAACAAGTTTTTTGAAATAGTGAAACTTTTTCGCTACACTAATTCACCACCCCCTCTTAGTGCCGCTCTTGATCCTAACAATTGGTTGGTATCAGAGCAAGGTTCACTCTCATTTGGTTTAAAACCCAAGAGAGATGACATTTGCCGACAACCAAGAGGATCATTCAATTACACATCTGCCCATGTTCAATGGGACATATTACACATATTGGAAAACTAGAATGAGGATCTTCCTAATTTCAATGGATTTTGAGCTTTGGAATGTTGTCGAAAATGGTTTTCAAAAGTCTTCTCTTCCAATGAACGATTGGAATGAGTTGGAGAAAAAGACTTTTACTTTAAATGCCAAGGCTATAAATGCCTTGTTTTATGCATTAGATAAAAATGAGTTTAATCGTGTATTGATTTGTGAAACGACTTTTGATATTTGGCACACACTCGAAGTGACTCATGAAGGTACTAGTAGAGTGAAGGGGTCAAAAATTAATCTTTTAGTGTATTCTTATGAGTTATTTCGAATGAAATCGAGTGAGACAATTGAAGACATGTACACTCGATTTACAAATGTCGTCAATGGTCTAAAAGGACTTGGTAAAGGTTTCTCGGATTTTGAACTCATTAATAAAGTTTTAAAATCCCTTCCAAAGAGTTGGGACCCTAAAGTAATAGCTATTCAAGAGGCCAAAAATATAAATAATTTTCCTCTTGAAGAACTAATTGGGTCACTAATGACCTATAAAATGATATGTATAGCTTATAAAGAGCTTGAGGACACCCTTCCAAAGAACAGGAAGGATATGACACTGAGAACACAAGAAGACCACTTGAAAGAATACTCAAGTGATGAGGACCTTGATGAAGTCTTGGCACTTTTAACAAGAAAATTTAAAAAATTCATAAGAAAAAATAAATTTAAAAATGACACTAAAAATAAATTTGAACCCAAGAAAGATTAAGTAATATACTATGAATGCAAGAAGCCAGGACACTACAAGAGTGAATGTCCCTAAGTCAAGAAGAGGACACCAAAGAAGAAGGTTCTCAAAGCAACATGGGATGACTCAAGTGCATCCGAAGAAGAGGAGCTAACCAACACCGAGCAAGTTGCTCACTATGCACTAATGGCCATTGGAGGTGAGGTAACAAGTTCAATTGATGCAAATTTATCATTTGATGAACTATTAACTGCTTTTCATGATTTATTTGATGAATACAAATCAATTAGTAAAAAATATAAATTATTAAAAAAGAAGCATGATTCTCTTGTTAATGATTTTGATAAATTAAAAATTGAGCATAATGATAGTTTAGCTCCATGTACGAAATGACATGAAGTAGAAACACTTAGAAATGAAAACTTGCTACTCAAAGATACTTTAGAAAAATTTAAGGTTGATAGCAAGCCTTTGAACATGATCTTTGCCAATAAGGGTCACGTTCATAAAAGAAGTGAAATCGGATTTGTAAGTAACTCTCACTAAAATCCAACCACCTTTGTTGAAGACCCTATCTTGCATATTTCACCCCGAAACAAATATAACTTTTGTTGCAAACTTGGACATATAGCTTATCATTGTCTATTTAAAAAGTGTAGTCCATACAAATTAATTTGGGTTCCTAAAGGAACCATAAAGAACTCCATGCAAAATGATAAGTTAAGCCGATCAGTTTTTGAGGCACCCAAGGTCAAATGGGTATATAAAAATCATCCTCTTTTGTAGAAACGTATACCATCACAAGCTAGGAGCAAGAGATGATACCTTGATAGTGGATGCTCAAGGCATATGACCGAAGATCCATCTCAATTCTCTAAGCTTGCTAACTTAGACGAAGGATATGTCACCTTCGGAGACAACAACAAGGGCAAAATCATTGGCAAAGGAACTATAGGTAACACATCCAACTTTTTTATTGAAGATGTGTTATTAGTTGGTGGTTTAAAGCATAACCTTTTGAGCATTAGTCAATTGTGTGATAAAAGATATATTGTTAGATTTGAATATAATGCTTATATTATAGAAAAACCATACAAAAACATATCTATGATTGCTCTAAAACAAAATAATGTACATACTATCGACATTAATGATCTTTGTAATGAAATGTGTTTTTCAGTTTTAAATGACGATGCTTGGCTTTGGCATAGGAGGTTAAGTCATGTTAGCATGAAACTAATCTCTCAAATTTCATCTAAAGAACTTGTAAGAGGAATTCCTCATATCAAGTTCGTCAAAGATAATGTGTGTGATGCATGTCAATTAGGAAAACAAATAAAATGTAGCTTCAAACCTAAGAACCAAATAAGCACATCTAGACCTTTGCAATTAATCCATATGGACTTGTTCGGATCAATTTCTACATCAAGCATAAGAGGTAACAAATATGCATTTGTCATCGTGGATAATTATAGTAGATACACATAGACTTATTTTTTGACACACAAAAGTGAATGCTTTAGGTATTTCTCCAAGTTTTGTAAACTTGTTTAAAATAAAAAGGGTTTTATGATTTCATCAATTCGAAGTGATCATGGTGGTGAATTTCAAAACGAATTTCAAAACCATAATTTCCAAGAATTTTGTAAATCTAATGGATATAATCATAACTTCTCTACTCCAAGAAATCTTCAATAAAATGGAGTAGTAGAAAGAAAGAATATAAATTTACAAGAAATGACAATAACCATGTTGAATGAACATAGCCTATCTAAATATTTTTGGGCCGAAGCTGTAAACACGGCATGTTATGTCATGAATAGAGTTTTAGTAAGACCCTTACTCACCAAAACTCCTCATGAGTTATGGAACAACAAAAAATCTAATGTTTCATATTTTAAAGTTTTTGGGTGTAAGTGTTTTATCTTGAATGAAAAAGATGCCTTAGGAAAATTTGATGCTAAGTGAATTTTTCTTGGTTATTCTTCTATTTATAAAGCATTTCATATCTTTAATAAAAGAACCTTGATCATAGAAGAATCTATTCATGTTGTTTTTAATGATGTTTCCAAAATTAAGAAAAATGATTTTGATGATGATGTTAATTTTGATGTTTTGAATCTAAATAAAACATTTTCTCCATCTAGCAACTTGGATGCATCTACTTTCGAAACATCCTTACCTAAGGAGCTAATCATAGGAGACACATCTAAAGGAGTTCAAACACGGTCCTCTCTTAAAAAATTTTGTGCCAACGCCACTTTTCTCTCCCAAATTGAACCTAAATGCTTGACGAGGCCATGAAAGATGATTCATGGATCATCATAATACAAGATAAGTTAAATCAATTTGAGAGAAATGAGGTGTGGAAGCTTGTTCCTAGGCCAAATGACCATTTAGTTATAGGTACTAAATGAGTCTTTAGAAATAAGCAAGATGAATCTAGTATCGTGGTTAGAAACAAGGCTTGATTAGTAGCCAAATGTTTCAACCAAGAAGAAGGTATCGATTACGAAGAAACATTCGCTCTTGTGGCTCAATTACAAGCCGTAAGGATGCTCCTTGCCTATGCTAATAGTAATAATTTTAAGTTGTTTCAAATAGATGTTAAAAGTACTTTTCTTAATAGCTTTATTTCCGAAGAAGTTTATGTTGAACAACCTCCCGGATTTGAGAATGATAATATCCCTAATCATGTGTTTAAATTGACTAAAATATTCTATGGGCTAAAATAAGCCCCAAGGGCCTGGTATGAGAGACTTAACTATTTTCTTATTCTAAATAATTTTTCTAAAAGCAAGGTCGATACTATATTGTTTATCAAAAATTTTAAAAATAATTTTCTTATTATTCAAGTTTATGTTGATGATATCATTTTTGGTTCTATGAATGAATCTCTATGTGAGTCATTTGCTAAGAATATGAGTCTTAAATTTGAAATGAGTTTGATGGGAGAATTAACTTTCCTTTTGGGCTTACAAATCAAACAATTAAGTAATGATATATTTCTTAGTTAAATAAAATATGCTTTAGATTTGCTAAAAAGGTTTAATATGGATAGCTCAAAGGCTATTAACACTCCCATGAGCACCTCCACTAAGTTAAAAATTGATGAAAATGGAGAAAGCTTTGATCAAAAAGCTTGTAGGGGTATGATAGGAAGTTTACTTTACCTCATCGCAACTAGATTGGATATCATGTTTAGTGTAGGACCTTGTGCTAGGTTTCAATATAATCATAAGATATCTCATCTTAAAGCAGTTAAGAGAATACTTAGATATCTTAAAGGAACCATAAATCTATGATTATGGTATCCAAAATCCGAGAACTTTGAGCTAATTGCTTATGCTGATGCGGATTTTCCTGGATGTAAATTAGATAGAAAAAGCACATCATGAACATGTCAATTTTTAGGACATGCACTTGTTTCTTGGACTTCCAAGAAACAAAATTCGATTACACTATCTACAACCAAAGTCAAGTACATTGTTACTAGTGCATAAGTTGTATAGATGAAAAACACTTTAGAGGATTATAAAATTCATCTTAAAAATATCCCCATAAAATGTGATAACGCAAGTGCAATATGTTTAATAAAGTATCTCATTCAATACTTTAGAACAAAACATATTGATATTAGACATCACTTTATACGAGATCATATCATTAATCATGATATAATTCTAGAGTTTATTGATACAAAACATCAATTAGTTGATATTTTTACAAAGCCTTTAAGTGAAGAATGATTTGATTTTATTAGAAGAGAGTTAGGAATGTTAATTTGTCCGAATGCATGAGTTGTTATATTTCTTTTTCGGACTATATTCTTGAATAGAGTTTATGCAATATCAAGTTCACTTCATACCCTTGCTCCATCACTTTTGATACACTCAATCACTTCATGGATTTCATTGGCAAATGCATCTCTCGGATTTATCCTATGTGAATTTTTATTGAGAAATGGTTTTGATGTGATGCTCCTCTTATTATGAAGATTAATTCTCAGAATTTCTTTTATCCTTCATATGATGATTCTTTCACATGAATTCCTTCTTAATGAAGGAAGAATTTTTTTTTTTTTGATGAACACTTGTAAGAATAAGGATTTGATTTCACATGAATAACTTGATCCTTGTGAAAATTGAAGCTTGATTTAATAAAACTCTTTTATCATTTTTAACTTCATTTAAAGTTGATTCTCAATTGATTTTCCTCCTTACTCTCCTTCTTCATGCAAAGTTTTGATGAAAAATAAAAAGGGAGAAGTTGATGGAAGCCATCTCTTTAATGTTTATAACTTTTATTGTTGAGAATTTTTGAATGATACAATATCATGAATGCTTGAAATATGATTAGCATGAATTTCTTTACAATTAGAAATGTGACGTGAATTTTTATCACGCTTGCATTATTGAATTGTTATCATTTTTGTTGATGACAAAGGGGGAGAAATAATACTAAAATGTGGTAAATTGATAATAAATGTATGCAATATATTTCATCATATATACTTGAAATGTTTGCTTGATAAAATTTCTTCATTATGATAAGATATCTAAAGCTTAACTTGCAATTTTACAAATTGATATCTTGCCATAGAACGATGAATTGCTATCTTTGTCATCTTTCATATGTGAAATATCAGACTTCAAATTGGATGTCATGCCTTGATATCATTTTGAGAATGTTAGATCATGATAGGAATCATGATGTGTGTATTGATAAGTTTAAATAAACTTAACTTATCAATATGTCTCTTGAATTCAAATACCTTGAATTCAAGAATATCTTTTCTCAAGTATGACATATAGATAGGGGGAGTTAAGGTTAATTCCATCATCAATTGATTGTCATCATAAAAAAGGGGGAGATTATTGAATCTCAGATTTTGATGATGAAGTCAATTGTAATTTGTTTGATCTAATCTATATGTTGAAAAAAATGTGTAGGATTAACTACGATGGTAGTAAGACATAAAGCAGGTGTTGTGCTGGAGTCAAGATCGAGATCACGTTGGGAGTTCGAGAGTTTGTCGGAAGTCCGAACATTCGTCGAAAGTTCTATGGGAACCAACCGAGAAGTCCAAGAGCTTGCCATAGAAGCTTGTCAGAACTCACCAAGAAGATCATCGCAAAGTCTAGGAGCTTGCTAGGAGTCTGCCGGAGCATTGTCGAGAGTTCGTCGGAAGTACGCCGGAAGCTCGTCGGAAGAGCGATTGACGCACCGCAACATGAAATACAGTAATCATATCTTAATTATCATAGTTAGAGTGTAAATTAAGTTAGGATTAAGAGGTAATCTCACTAACTTAATTAGGGGCCAATTGGGCCCTAAGTTGGGCTGGTTTGGGCCGGATTCAAGGCTTAACCAAGACCCTAAATTCTTGGCCGACGGTGGCATCGCTAGGGAGACTCGGTCTCCTGGGAATTCTGGGTAGTGGTACTACCCTTGTTAGGCGATGGTACCATCGATAATTATTGTTGTCAGCAGTTGTACAGCCCTTATCAAGCGGTAGTACCGCATAGTGTCAGATGTCATGTAGTAGTACCATCCAGTAATGATGGTGGTACCACCAGGACTCCAGAAATCTGGGATTAGATACTTTTTAGCTCTATTTTTGAAGCCATTGGGGCCTATAAAAACCTTACCCTTTCCTGCATGAAAGGCTACAAAACATATTGGCATAATCATGAGTTCTTAAGCCTTAAAGTGTTGTGAAAGTGAAGAGTTCTCCTCCTTCATCTCTTAGCCTTGTAACCATCCAAGAAAGAGGAGTGAGACTTGTAAGGGTTGTCTCCTAAACCCGGCAAAAGGAGAAAAGTTGTAAAAGCTGGTTGGCCTTAGCCTATTGAAGAAAGGTCTTTAGTGGACGCCGGTGACCTCGTCGGAGGAGGAATCTGAAAGTGGATGTAGATCACATTGACTGAACCACTCTAAAACTCAGTTTGCATTTACTTTGAGCAACTTTCTTTTATAGCAAACTACCTCTCCTCCTTACTATGCTTTAACTATGTGTACATAAGCTTTCACGTAACACCTTCCGAGATCGGCTTTAACCGTACGAAAACTTTACGTAACTGATGCTTTTCATTTATGCAATTTACGTTATTACAAATCACCTTAGTCTTCTCTTGCATTTTCACAAAAGCTTTCAAGTTCAAATTCTTTTCGAAATGGATTGAATCGAAACCATTCTCGTTGGATTGGTTTTAATCAAAACAAGTTTTTTGAAACAGTGAAAGTTTTCCGTTGCACAAATTCACCCCTCCCCCCCCTCTCTTAGTGCTACTCTTGATCCTAATAGCACTATCAAGAAAGAGAAGCCAATTCTCTACTCTGGTGAGACCAGAAAGAAAAGGAAAGAAAAAAAGTCCCTTAAGAACGGCAAGGACAAGGGCAGACCAAGTAAAGCAAAGGTTGCTAAGAGAGACCCGGCAAAGGACAAAGGCTAGTGCTTCCACTACGGCAAAGATGGGCATTGGAAGAGCAACTGCAAAGAATACCTTGCAGAGAGGGCAAAACAGAAGCTTAGAGAAGCTTCAGGTACATTCATGATCAATCTCCAATTGTCAAATTTTTGTGATAGTGCATTAGTATTAGATACTGGTATTGCTTATCACATCTATAATTTGTTGTAGATTCTAACAAAATCAAGGAGATTGGTGAGAGTAATATTGCATAATGGTTTATTTATACTAAACATTACTCCACATATCATGAATGTAGGTGTGTCCAAGAGGAAATAAGATGAGATGAACAGTGCATACTTATGGTATTGTAGGTGTTAGGACTCTAGCTAGGAGAGTCCTAATTGATAGGGGCATTCATGTAAAACCAACATAAGCCGACCCTTATTAAAGAGATGAAGAGGCCGGCTAGGATTTGGAGGTTATTTATTAAAGAAGAATTAGGAGTTATAAAGGAATAAGAGTCTTGAGTAGAAGTCTTAATTGAGTAGGAGTCTTGAGTAGGAGTCCTATTTGGAGTTAGGGTTTAGAAACCCTATAAATAGTCATGTATTCATCCTCTTTTGATAAGTAATAGATGAATCTTTTCTGCAGCCTTTGAGTAGCAACTTGGAGGAAGGAACCCCTATAGAGTTCCAAGGAGGTCGATCCCCTAAAGAGATCAACCCCAAGCTTAGAATCTACAAGGGTTCTAACACTTGGTATCAGAGCAGCATTCTTGGTGTCTCACTGCCCTTCCACAACCATCCATCATCTCTCCATAGCCGCCCAAAGCAATTCCCACAATTGCTTAAAAGATCGTCGCCAAATTCCGCCATCATCTCCACCACCGCGGGTCATCCTTTGATCTCCCCATGAATTGCAACAGGTTCTGGTTTCCTACTTTACTGCTGCAGCAATTTAGTTATCCTTATTCAAAAATCTAAAAAAAAAATGTTCCTATATTGCTGCATAAACTTTTCATCGTAAAGTTTTCATCTCTACGACGAAAGATATATTGCAGAATTCCAACCGCATAGCACAGTCTGTTTGATCTCGCTACTATATTTTTTCTATCCAAATCTTTATGAAATTTTTATGACAACTTTGAAACTTCCTAACAGCAGATTTTCCTTTAGATTTGTCAAAAAAATCTTAATATAAACTATTAATCTTTTACGTCTAATCTGCTATACTTGAAAATCTACACTGTAAAATTCCAACCGTATAGCATAGTTTTTTTGATCTTGCTACTATGTTTTCTCTGTCCAAATCTCTATGAAATTTTTATCATAGCTTTGACACTTCCTAACAGTATATTTTCCATCTATTTCATAAAAAAATTCTTAATATAAACCATTGATCTTTTACGTCCAATCTGCTATAATTGAAAATCTATGCTGCAGAAAATTTCAGCCGCATATTGTTGCCTTAACCAATCTATTTGTAATCTTTTTAAACAAAATTTCTTATAAACTTCATAGATCATCTTGGCTTCCATCTAAGATTGATCTATTAAAGAATTCATCTCGGAAAATGATTTTGTGTTGCTACAAATTTTTGTCGCAGACCGTTGAAATTTTTCGACGAGAATTTTACTTTCACAACATGCACCAATTTGTTTGCTATTATACTGCCAAAATTTTCTTGATTAAATTAGACATCCTTGCTGTCATATAAATGAGATTTTACTTTCAATTCCCTCCTCAAATCTCTTAAGTTTTTGGTGAAAATTTTATTGAGAAACCGTTGTTTCTTCGACGACAATTCTGCTTTTACAAGACAACACAATTCTGCAGCAAACTTCCACTGATTTCTATCAAACCTTTGCTACCATCTACCATAGATCTAAAACATTCATCCATAGCCCTAAAACTCTACTAAACCACACCCTCAAACTTCACCCAAAACAGCCGCAAAACAAGCCTAAATCATAGCCTACATCCACTAATCCACCAACCCTTTCGACCATCACTTTTCTCAACCTATATTTGCCTTTAACTTGACAACAAAAGAGAGATCTTAACATTACATATTTAGAAGCATATACTATGGAATCTAAGGAGGTAATCAATGCTAAATTCAAAGCCTTGGAGGCACGAATGGAGGATAAGATTCAGACTCTCTTTACCGAACTCAGTTTGGGCCGACCACTAAGCATGAAGAAATCACATCAAGGAGAGAGCTCTAACTAATCATACCAAGCCTGAAGAGATGACTTCCAAGAGAGGGGAGGCTTTATGACCAACCCCAACTATCCACGCATGAGGGTGGACTTCCCTAGATGGGAAGAAGGAGACCTGATTAGTTGGATCTCGCGCGCGGAGCGATATTTTTGGTATCATAAAATTGCAGATGCATCTATGATAGAAATTATAGCTATACATCTTGAAGGGGATGCCATATAGTGGTTTGACTAGTTTAAATATACTCATGGAGTTCTCTCATAGCGACAATTCAAAGAAGGACTATTGATCCACTTCGGACCAACTGATTATGAGAACATTGATGAACAACTAGCAAAAATCCGACAAACCTCTATCGTTCAGGAGTACCAAACCAGGTTTGAAAGGTTATCTAATCAAACTTGTGATTGGTCTCAAAAACAGCTATTGGGGACCTTCATTGAGGGCTTGAAGCCAGAGATCTGGGGAGAAGTTAAAGCACGATAACCGTACACGCTTATGGCAACCATCTCTTTCGCACGACATCAAGAGGAGTGATTAAACCATGAAACTCGAAGGACTAGAATCGCTTCTCGACCTATAATGCAGAAGCCCTCAACCCCTCCTACTATCAACCGAATCCCTGCACCAAAAATGATGACAAGAGAAGAGCTTCGGGAGCGATCTACGAAGGAGTTATGTTGGCACTACGACGAGCCATGGAGCCGCGAGCATCATTGTAGAAAAAGGAGACTTTTTATGATTAAACTAGTAGAAGAAGAAGTCATTGAACATGTAGAAGAGAGCCTTGATAATGAAGAAGAAGATTCAGAAGAAGAGCCACAACTAACCGAAGTTATGGTACATGCACACTAGCTAACTACTCAAACCTGCAAACGATGAAAGTTGAAGGCCTTCTCAAACAACAATCGATCACTGTTCTCATCGACACGGGCAACACTAATAACTTCCTAGATAGTAAAGTTGCTATTCTGATAGCCTTACCTATCGAGTATTACAGTAGGTTTGACGTCAAGTTCACCGACAGATGGATTTTGAAGTGTGATCATAGGCGCCCGCGGGAGAAACTATTATTGCAGGAACAAGAGATAATTATAGATTTCTTCCTCCTCTCTCTTGATGATCATGAGGCCATGCTCAGAATTGAATGGTTGATAATATTAGGTGATGTTTCCTAGAATTTTATGAAACTAATTTTGAGATTTTACAATAAAGGGAAACAGGTGATTCTACACGGGAAACGTGGGGGCAACGTAATGATGATTTGCACACAACAAATAGAGAAAGTTTTGCATAAAGCATGCAGTGGCTTTTTGGTACAACTTGAGTAGCAAACTAAGGGAGAGCCAATAGAATTTGAAGATCCAAACTTACTTCCTTTGCTTGCTGAATTTTCAGATATATTTGACGAACCGCGCAACCTACCTCTTGCCCATAGGCATGATCATTGTATACCGATTCTTCTGTGCAAACCTCCTACAAATACTTAGCTATATCAACATTTATATCTATAGAATGATGAAATAGAAAGGATTGTAAAAGAGATGCCTAAAATAGGAGTTATTCGGCCAAGTTGCAGCCCCTATTCTTCACCAGTGCTCTTCGTACGAAAGAAGGATCAAACATGGCGAATGTGCATTGATTACCAAACCCTCAATGGCATAACCATCAAGGACAAATACCCTATTCCAATAGCAGATGAATTGTTAGATAAAAGGGAGCACAAATCTTCACAAAGCTAGACCTTCGATCCGGGTATCATCAAATATGAGTGTGCAAAGAAGACATACCGAAAACCGCCTTTCAAAAACACAACAGCCACTATGAATTTTTTATTTCTTCACCAGAAGGTAGAATATCTTGGGCATATCATATCAGAGGAAAGTGTGGCAGTGGACACCTCCAAAATTGGAGCAATGTAGAATTGGCTGACCTCGAGGAACATAAAATTGCTACATAGCTTTCTCGGTTTAATAGGCTACAATCGTAAGTTCATGAAAAATTATGGAAAGATCAGTGCACCACTTACTTTTTTGCTGAAAAAAGATACTTTCCAATGGTCAAACAAAGCCACCACTGCCTTCAACAAACATAAAGCTATAGTGACAACAACGCTCGACATCGGTAAGACTTTTGTTATTGAAGCCGATGCCTTTGGAGTCGGAATTGGTGTTGTACTAATACAAGATAGCCACCCTCTCGCTTACATTAGTAAGGCATTATCTCCTTCCAATCTTAAAATGACTATTTATGACAAGGAGATGCTTGTGATTGTGTATGCGGTGGCCAAGTGGAGATCATACTTGATTTGGCGACGCTTTCAAATCAAAACCGACCATAAAACCCTAAAATATTTCTTGGAGCAAAAGATATCTTCCCCTGAGCAGCAAAAGTAGGTAACAAAGCTTCTTCAATATTATTATGAAATAACTTACAAAAAGGGGAAAGAGAATGTTGTTGCAGATGTGCTTTCACGACTACCCAAGCAAGCTAAATTTTCGGCCATTTCACTTTCGACCTGTGACTTCCTTAAGAATATTAAGAAGGAATGACAAGAAGATCCAAAGACTAGTAAGATTATAAAAAAATTGGAGAAAGCACTAAACTCCGTGGCTCATTACAATTGGGACTCAAAAGAATTATGCTATTAGGGACGCATTGTGCTTGTACCAAATTCTACTTGCATCTTCACGAGTAGATTTTGGATAGAGTTATTCTATCTGTAGGGTGCTAAATTGAAAAGGAGTACGGCGTATCACTCACAAATCGACGGCCAGATAGAAGTGATAAACAGGTGCTTGGAGGCAACACAAAACCACCCACTAAATATGACTATCCAAGGAGAACTCCAAACCTAGTTGAGTGCCATTATTGATCGATAGATCATGACTCAACGACGATGACCCATTACTGAAGTGCTAATACAATAGGTGAACTTACCAGTAGAAGGTGCAACTTGGGAGAACTATGACGACTTGAAGATCAAATTCACAAAATTCATGGATTGTCAGCCTTGAGGACAAGGTTGATTTGAAGAGGGCAGGTCTATTAGGACTCTAGCTAGGAGAGTCCTAATTGATAGGGGCATTCATGTAAAACCTACATAAGCCGACCCTTATTAAAGAAGGTGAGAGGCCGGCTAGAATTTGGAGGTTATTTATTAAAGAAGAATTAGGAGTTATAAAGGAGTAGGAGTCTTGAGTAGGAGTCCTATTAGGAGTCTTGATTAGAAGTCTTAATTGAGTAGGAGTCCTATTTGGAGTTAGGGTTTAGAAACCCTATAAATAGTCATGTATTCATCCTCTTTTGATAAGTAATAGATGAATCTTTTCTGTAGCCTTTAAGCAGCAACTTGGAGGAAGGAACCCCTATAGAGTTCCAAGGAGGTCGATCCCCTAAAGAGATCAAACCCAAGCTTAGAATCTGCAAAGGTTTTAATAGTAGGCTAGGTCAAATCCATGAGGGAAGGATTCAAAAGTTGCTAAAGGATGGATATCTAGATCCTTTTGACTATGAATTATATGCAACTTACAAGCCTTGCCTTTGTGGAAAACTAACAAACTCTCAATTTAGTAGAACTGGAGAAAGAGCCATTGAGCTATTGGAACTCATACATAGTGATGTATGTGGACTCATGTTAACTCATGTCATTAGTGGTTACTCCTACTTCATTACCTTTACTGATAATTTCTCAAGGTATGAACATGTGTACTTAATGAAGTACAAGTCTAAGGCCTTTGAGAAATTTATATAATATAAGAATGAAGTTGAGAACTAGACAGAAAAGAGTATCAAGACTCTTTAATCAGATCGAGGAGGTGAGTACTTGAGTATAGAGTTAACCTAGTTTCTTATGGACCATGAGATTTTATCCCAATGGACACCTCCTTATACACCATAGCTACTTGTTTAAAAGGAGGAATCATACGTTGTTAGACATGGTACAGTCCATGATGAGTTTCGCTGACCTATCCATCTCATTCTAGGGATATGCCCTAGAGACCGTAACTTACTTACTGAATAGAGTTCCAACTAGGTTGGTAGTGTCTACACCATATAAGATATGAAAAGGGAAGAAGCTCGATCTTAAGGTTGTTAAGATTTGGGACTACCATGTCCATGTTAAAAGACACAACCATGATAAGTTGGAATCAAGGATGGAGTGGTGCAAGTTCGTGGGATACCTCAAGGAAACTTATGAGTATTATTTCTATCATCTCGAGGACCAAAAAGTCTTTGTAGCTAAGAGAGTGATATTCCTTGAAAAAGAACACATTCTTGGCAGAAATAGTGGGAGCATGATAAAGTTAAGTGAGGTTGGAGAACTTAGCTCAAGCACCACTCTACAGCCCAAGTCTATTCAGGTACATAATACACAAGTTCCATTTTTACATAGGTTTGACAGAGTATCCCATTCTCCTGAGAGATATGTGGGACATATTAGAGGAGAAGATATTGAGAATATTGATCCATAGACCTATGAAAAGGCTATTATGAGTATAGACTCCGGGAAGCGGCAAGAAACCCTGAATTCTGAGATGGATTCTATGTACTCCAACAAGGTTTGGAACCTAGTTGGTGCGCTCGAGAGTATTATACCCATCGGTTGCAAGTGGATCTTTAAGTAAAAGATCGGAGTAGATGGAAAGGTAGAGACCTATAAAGCAAAGCTAGTGGCTAAGGGGTATCGTTAAAGGCAAGGTGTTGACTATGCACTCAAGGGTATTGTATATATCTCCAATGGTCTCATTCGGTTTCATTCGAAATAACTCATAAAAATGAACTAAAAGATTAATTTTTGACTCCTTCACTCTACTAGTGCCTTCATGAGTCACTTCGAGTGTGTGCCAAATATCAAAACAAGGCCTTCATGAGTCACTTCGAGTCACAAATCGACACTCGATTAAACTCGTTTTTATCTAGTGCACAAAACAAGGCATTCATAGCCTTAGCATTTAAAGTGAAAGTCTTCATCTCCAACTCATTCCAATCGTTCATTGGAAGAGAAGACTTTTGAAAACCATTTTCGACAACGTTCCAAAGCTCAAAATCCATTGAAATTAGGAATATTCTCATTCTAGTCTTTCAATATGTGTAATCCGTCCCATTGAACATGGGTAGATATGTAATTGAATAACCCTCTTGGTTGCCAACAAATGTCATCTCTCTTGGGGTTTAAACCAAACGAGAGTGAACCTTGCTCTGATACCAATTGTTAGGATCAAGAGCGGCACTAAGAGGGGGGGGGGGGGGGGTGAATTAGTACAGCGGAAAACTTTCGCTATTTCAAAAAACTTGTTTCGATTAAAACTGATTCCAACGAGAATGGTTTCGATTCAATCTGTTCCGGAAGGAATTTGAACTTAAAACCTTTTGTGAAAGTGTAAGAGAAGACTAAGGTGATTTGTAGTAATGTAAATTACACAAATGAAAAGCGTTGGTTTCATAAGTCTTCATATGATTAAAGCCAATCTCGAAAGATATTTACGTGAAAGCGTATGTAGACATAGTTAAAACATAGTAAGGAGGAGAGGCAGTTTGCTATAAAAGAAAGATGCTCAAAGTAAATGCAAACCGAGTTTTAGAGTGGTTTGGTCAATGTGACATACATCCACTTTCAGATTCCTCCTCCGACGAGATCATCGGCGTACACTAGAGGCCTTCCTTCAATAGGCAAAGGCTAACCACCTTTTACAGCTTTTCTCCTTTTGCCAGGTTTAGGAGACAACCCTTATAAGTATCACTCTTCTTTCTTAGATGGTTACAAGGCCAATAGGTTTCGTGTCCTTTCATATAGAAAAGGGTGGGGTTTTTATAGGCCCCAATGGCTTCAAAAATGGAGCAAAAAAGTGTCTAATCCCGGATTTCCGGGATCCTAGCGGTACCACCGTCATTATTGGGTAGTACCATCGCCTGACACCTGACACTGGGCGGTACCACCGCCTGACACCTGACACTGGGTGGTACCACCGCCCAGAATTTCTGGGAGGGCACTGCTTTCCAAGCGGTGCCACCATCGGCCAACTTTTTAGGGTCTTGGTTGGGCCTTGAATCTGACCCAAACTAACCCAATTTAGGGCCCAATTGGCCCCTAATTAAGTTAGTGGAATTACCTCCCAGTCCTAACTTAATTTACGCTCTAACTACGATATGTAAGACATGATTACTGCACTTCTTGTTCCGGTGCGTCAATTACTCTTCCAGCGAGCTTCCGGCGTACTTTTGGCAAATATTCGACGAACTCTCGACAATGCTCTGGTGGACTCCCGACAAGCTCCTGGACTTTGTGACAATCTTCTTGGCAAGTTCCGATGAGCTTCTATGGCAAGCTTCTAGACTTTTCGGTTGGTTTCCGCAGAACTTCCGATGAACGTGCGGACTTCCATCGAACTCTCGAACTCCTAACGTGATCTCGTTCTTGACTCCGGCACAACACCTGCTTTATGTCTTACTGCCATCATAGTTAATCCTGCACACTTTTCTCAACATATAGATTAGATCAAATAAATTACAATTGACTTCATCATCAAAATTCTAGATTCAACAGCCCCCCAAGATTTCCCAACAGTGGTATCAGAGCTAAGTTGTTCGTTTGACTATTGGTTTTGAACTACGTGTGTTATGTTTTAGCAATGCTTTTGATGTCAAATTGTTGACACAATAGGTGGCGCTCGAAGATGGCAGCCCCATCTTCGTGCAAGCAGGCCGCTTGCAGCGGCGGCCATAAGGGCGACGCCAGCAAGCAGGTCGCCTACGCGTAACAATTGTTGATGTGCGCAGTTACAACCATAGGTAGTCGGCTGCTCACAGGAAGAGCCACCTATGGCGCGCAGGCGGTGGCACCCGCGGGCGAGCGACTTGTAGGGACGACCGTAGGGGCAATCGCTCGCTCAAGCGGTGGCTACGGGAGCAAACCCCGCAGGCAAAATTGCCTGCAAGGGCGCCCACCCATGGCGGCGACCAACCACAGGGGTGGCATTGCTCGTAAGCACAGCGCCCATAGGTAGGGGTAGCGCTCCCGCGCCCGCCGCTGCACAGGTCGCCGCCGATAGGGTGGCGACGGCGGTAGAAGCAGGGGACGGGGAGAAAGAGGGTTAGGGTTTTTGGGCAAAAAGATAGTTTTGCCCTTATGAATTTGAGAAATTCTCGTTGTCTTTTTATCCAAATTATGAAACTACCCCTCAGAATTCAAAAAATTCCCTACAAGTCCTTGATTTCCAAAAATATTAATTAATTAAAAAGTTTAATTAATTATTATTTTTATTATTATCTAGTAGTCCTACACGATGATGATTTACACGTGATGTATAATGTATGGACGGATGATCATGGACCATGTGATGTGTGTACTTGTTATTGTTGAATCTCAGATTTTGATGATGAAGTCAATTGTCATTTGTTATCTAATCCATATGTTAAGATAAGTATGCAGGATTAACTATGATGAAAGTAAGACATGCAGCAGGAGTTGCGCCGAAGTCAAGACTATGATCACGTTGGGGGTTCGAGAGTTCGACGGAAGTCCGGACGGTCATCGGAGGTTTTGCGGGAACAAATCCGAGAAATCCAGGAGCTTGCCAAAGAAGCTCATCGGAACTCGCCAAGTGGATTGTCGCAAGTCCAGGAGTTTGCCGGAAGTCCGCCGGAGCATCACCGAGGGTTCGTCGGATGATCGCCGAAAGTTCGCCGGAAGCTCGACGGAAGAAGCGATTGACGCACCGGAGCAAGTTGCAGTAAATATCTTGAAAAATATTGTAGTTAGCATGATAATTAAGTTAGAAATGGGAGGTGATCCCATTAACTTAATCTTGGGGCAATTGGGCCCTTGACAGACCCAAATTGGGCCGAATGGATCAGCCCATTCGGACCCAGATTCCTTGGCCGGCGGTGGCACCGCCCAGCAGCCGAGCCTCGGAGTGAGGCTGGGCGGTGGTACCGCCCCTGTCAGGCGGTGGCACCGCTTGGGCTCAATCTCCTAGTGAGACTGGGTAGTAGCACCGCCCTTGTCAGGTGGTGGTACCGCCCGAGCTCGGTCTCCGAGCTCTGTCAGGCGGTAGTACCGCCCATTTATGGCGGTAGTACCGCCAGGACCTCGAAAACATGGGAAATGATATTTTTGAGCTCCAAATTCAAATCAGTTTGGGGCCTATATAAACCCCACCCTTTCATGCATGAAAGAGCACGGAAACTTAGCATTTATTCTGAGATTTTGAGAGCTTAAAAGTGTTGTAAAAGGCTAGAAGTTCTTCTCCCTCTTTTCTTCGAAGTTTTGATCATTCAAGAGAGGAGTGAAAAATTTGTAAGGGTTGTCTCCTAAGCCCGTCAAAAGGAGTGAAACTGTAAAAGGGTGGTTGGCCTTCGCCTATTAAAGGAAGGCCTTTAGTGGACGTCGGTGACCTCATCGGACGAGGAAGCCAAAAGTGGATGTAGGTCAAGATTGACCGAACCACTCTAAATCTCGGTTTGCATTTACATTCTGTTCTCTATCTTAACTGCAACTACTTCCATAGCTTTACTTTAACTGCACTTTACTTAATCTTAAGTTAAAGCAATTTCCGATTCGACTTTCATACTGAAATCGTTATTATCATACGAACGTCGTTTTAAATCGTCAAAAGTTTTCCGCTGCACTAATTCACCCCCCCCCCCCCCCCCCCTTTTTGTGCTCTTGATCCTAACAATTGGTATCAGAGCGGGGTTAACTCTCAATCGGATTAAAACCCAAGAGAGATGGCATACGTCGGAAATCAAGAGGGCCACTCTATTACATGTCCACCCATGTTTAATGGGACGGACTACACCTATTGGAAGACCCGAATGAGGATCTTTCTTATTTCAATGGATTTTGAACTTTGGAATCTTGTCGAAAATGGATTTTCGAAGTCTTCTCTTCCAATGATCGATTGGAATGAATTGGAGAAGAAGACTTTCGCTCTTAATGCAAAGGCTATGAATGCCTTATTTTGTGCGCTTAATAAAAATGAGTTCAATCATGTTTCGGTTTGTGAAACCGAATTTAATATTTGGCATACACTCGAAGTGACTCACGAAGGCACAAGTAGAGTGAAAGAGTCAAAAATCAATCTTTTGATACATTCTTTTGAACTTTTCCGAATGAAACCGAGCGAGACTATTGGCGATATGTATACCCGTTTCACGGATGTCGTCAGTGGTCTAAAAGGACTCGGCAAAAGTTTTTCGGATTTTGAGCTCGTAAATAAGATTCTAAGATCCCTTCCTAAGAGTTGGGACCCTAAAGTCACTGCTATTCAAGAGGCTAAAGATCTAAACAACTTCCCTCTTGAAGAATTAATCGGGTCATTAATGACCTACGAAATGACTTGCAAAGCTCATGAAGAGCAAGAAGAGATCCTTCCAAAGAACAGGAAGGATATGACACTTAGAACTTTCGAAGACCACTTGAGAGAAAACTCAAGTGATGAAGACTGTAACGATGACTTGGCACTTCTAACAAGGAAATTCAAAAAATTCATTGAAAGAAACAAGTTTAAAAATGACTCAAAAAATAAATTTGAACCCAAAAAGGACCAAGTTATTTGCTACGAATGCAAGAAGCCGGGACACTACAAAAGTGATTGTCCCCAAGCCAAGAAGAGAACACCAAAGAAGAAGACGCTCAAAGCAACGTGGGATGACTCAAGCGCGTCCGAAGAAGAGGAGTCCAACACCGAGCAAGTTGCTCATTACGCCCTAATGGCTATTGGAGATGAGATAACAAATTTAATTGATGCAGATTTATCATTTGATGAATTACTAAATGCCTTCCATGACTTATTTGATGAATGCAAAACTATTAGTAGAAAATATAAATTGCTAAAAAAGGAGCATGATAGTCTTACTTGTAATTTCGACAAATTAGAAATTGAATATCATGATAGTTTAGCTCCATGTAAAAAATGTCATGATCTAGAAACTCTCCAAAAGGAGAACTTGCTACTTAAGGACACCTTGAAGAAATTCGAGGTTGGTAGCAAGTCTTTGAATATGATCCTTACAAATAAGGGTCATGTTCCTAAAAGAAGTGGAATCGGATTTGTGAGAAGTCCTCACCAAAATCCAACCACCTTCATTAAAGGCCCCATCTCATATGTTCGGCACCAAAGCAAATGCAACTTTTGTTGCAAACATGGACATAGAACTTATCATTGTCCATTCAAGAAAGTTAGTCCAAACAAATTGATTTGGGTTCCTAAAGGAACCACGATAAACTCTATGCAACATGATAAACAATTTAGATCAGTGTTTGAGGCACCCAAAAGTAAATGGGTACCTAAAAATCATCCTTTCTTGTAGAAACATACATCATCACAAGCTAGGAGCAAGAGATGGTACCTTGATAGTGGATGCTCAAGGCATATGACCGGAGATCCATCTCAATTCTCTAAACTCACTAGCATAGACGAAGGCTATGTCACCTTCGGAGACAACAACAAGGGTAAAATATTGGCAAAAGAACCATAGGTAACAAATCCAACTTCTTTATTGAAGATGTTTTGTTAGTTGATGGTTTAAAACATAACCTCTTGAGCATTAGTCAATTGTGTGATAAAGGATATATTGTCAAATTCGAATTTAATGCTTGCATTGTTAAAAAATCACACAAAAACACATCTATGATTGCATTAAAACAAAATAACGTATACACCATTGACATCAATGATCTTTGCAATGAAAAGTGTTTCTCGATTTTGAATGAGGATGCTTGGCTTTGGCATAGGAGATTAGGTCATGCTAGCATGAAACTAATCACTCAAATATCATCCAAAGAACTTGTAAGAGGAATTCCTCATATCAAGTTCATCAAAGATAATGTGTGTGATGCTTGTCAATTAGGAAAACAAATTAAGGGTAGTTTCAAATCTAAGAATCAAATAAGCACCTCTAGGCCCTTACAATTGATCCATATGGACTTGTTTGGACCTATCTCTACATCAAGTCTAGGAGGTAGCAAATACGCCTTCGTCATTGTAGATGACTATAGTTGATACACATGGACTTATTTCTTAAAACACAAAAATGAATGCTTTAGATATTTTACCAAGTTTTGCAAACTTGTCCAAAATGAAAAGGGTTCTATGATTGCGTCAATTAGAAGTGATCATGGTGGTGAATTTCAAAATCGTGATTTTCAAGAATTTTATGAATTTAATGGATACAATCATAACTTCTCTACTCCAAGAAATCCTCAACAAAATGGAGTAGTAGAAAGAAAAAATAAAAATTTACAAGAAATGGCAAGAACCATGTTGAATGAACATAGCCTACCCAAATATTTTTGGGCCGAAGCCGTAAACATTGCATGCTATATTTTGAATAGAGTTCTAGTAAGACCCTTACTCACCAAAACTCCCTATGAGTTGTGGAACAACAAAAAACCCAATATTTCATATTTTAAAGTTTTTGGGTGCAAGTGTTTTATCTTGAATGAAAAAGATGCCTTAGGAAAATTTGATGCTAAATCCGATGAAGGAATTTTCCTTGGTTATTCTTCGGTTTCTAAAGCTTTTCGTATATTCAATAAAAGAACTTTAATTATAGAAGAATCCATTCATATTGTTTTCAATGAGATTTCCAAAATCAAGAAAAATGATTTTGATGATGATGTTAATTTTGATTCTTTGAATTTAAACGAAACCCCTTCTCCAACTAGCAACTTGGATGCATCCACTTCCGAAACATCCTTACCCAAGGATTGGAAATATGTAGATGCTCATCCTAAGGAGCTAATTCTAGGAGACACATCTAAGGGGGTTCAAACACGTTCCTCTCTTAAAGAATTTTGTGCCAACGCCGCTTTTCTCTCCCAAATTGAACCTAAATGTATTGACGAAGCCATGAAAGATGATTCATGGATTATCGCAATGCAAGATGAGTTAAATCAATTTGAGAGAAATGAGGTATGGAAGCTTGTTCCTAGGCCAAATGACCATTTAGTTATTGGTACTAAATGGGTCTTTAGAAACAAGCAAGATGAATATGGTATCGTGGTAAGAAACAAGGCTAGATTAGTAGCCAAACGTTTCAACCAAGAAGAAGGTATCGATTACGAAGAAACCTTCGCTCCTGTGGCTAGATTAGAAACCATAAGGATGCTCCTTGCCTATGCTAGTAATAATAATTTTAAGTTATTTCAAATGAATGTTAAAAGCGCTTTTCTTAATGGCTTTATTTCGGAAGAAGTTTATGTTGAACAACCTCCCGGATTTGAAAATAATAGCCTCACTAATCATGGGTTTAAATTAACTAAAGCTCTCTATGGTTTAAAACAAGCCCCAAGGGCTTGGTATGAGAGACTTAGTTCTTTTCTTATTAAAAATAATTTTACAAAAGGCAAGGTTGATACTACATTGTTTATCAAGAATTTTGAAAATAATTTTCTCATTGTTCAGATTTATGTTGATGATATTATCTTTGGTTCTACAAACGAATCTCTTTGTGAATCCTTTGCTAAAACCATGAGTCTAGAATTTGAAATGAGTTTGATGGGAGAATTAACCTTTTTCTTAGGCTTACAAATTAAGCAACTAAGAAATGACATCTTTATTAGTTAAACTAAATATGCTTTAGACTTGCTAAAGAGATTTAATATGAAAAGCTCAAAAGCTATTAACACTCCTATGAGCACATCCACTAAGTTAGAAGTTGATGAAAGTGGAGAAAGCTTCGATCAAAAAACTTATAGGGGTATGATAGGAAGTTTACTTTACCTCACTACAACTAGACCAGATATCATGTTCAGTATCGGATTTTGTGCTAGGTTTCAATCGAACCCTAAGATATCTCATCTCAAAGCGGTTAAAAGAATACTTAGATATTTTAAAGGTACCACAAATCTAGGATTATGGTATCCAAAAATCAAGAAGTTTGAGTTAATTGCTTATGCTGATGTAGATTTTGCTGGATGTAGATTATATAGAAAAAGCACATCAGGAACATGTCAATTTTTGGGACATGCTCTTGTTTCCTGGTCATCTAAGAAACAAAACTCGATTGCACCATCAACAACCGAAGCTGAGTATATAGCAGCTAGTGCATGCTGTGCACAAGTTGTGTGGATGAAAAACACCTTAGAAGATTATAAAGTTCATCTTAAAAATATTCTCATTAAATGTGATAACACAAGTGTTATATGTTTAACAAAGAATCTCATTCAACACTCAAGAACAAAACATATTGATATTAGACATCACTTTATACGAGATCATGTCACTAATCATAATATAGTTATAGAGTTCATTGATACTAAACATCAACTAGCTGATATTTTTACGAATCCTTTAAGTGAAGAACAATTTAATTTCATTAGAAGAGAATTAGGAATGTTAATGTGTCCGAATGCTTGAACTCATTAAATCTATTTTTCGGATTTTCTTGATTCAATAATCAAATCACTTAATTGCTATGATGATTTTACATGATTACATGCCTTAGTAATATGTTGGAAATTATGTATTTTGGATATAAAAATTTCCATGATAATGAGCATGTTTTATCTTCATGATTGTATTGGAAAATCTATAGCAAAACCTTGTCCGAATGCATGAAAGTGTTAAATTTTATTTTCGAATTTTCTTGATACCTTATTCTCTTTCGAACTTAATGTAGCTCTCATAAGCATATGTCATATCGAATTTGATTCATTGATTTTTGACATGTGGAATCAATTAGCAAATGCATCTTTCATAGGCTTATAATGTGAAAAATATTTTCGAGAAATGGATTTGATAAAAAGATTCCTTCTTATAATTTCCTTCTTGAAAAAAAAAAAAAGGAAGATTTTTTACTTGCAAGGATATTGATTCACATACATATCTTGATCCTTGTAAAAATGAAGCGTGATTTAATCTTTCCTTGAGATGTTTGTATAATTGGTATCCTATCACTCATTGTTGAAAAATTACCTATCACTCATTTGTGTTTAAAATTTGCTTATATCGTTCTACTTTTTGTTGATGACAAAGGGGGAGAAATATATGAATTGATGCTATAAGTGCCATATTTGAATTTGAATTATGTTAAAAAAGCTTGCATCGAAATATATGGTAAATTGATGATAGAAATGCTATGATTGCTAAACACTTGAAATATTTGCATTATGTTAAGATATCAAGAACTTGCATCGTAATTTCACATGTTGATATCTTACCATATGATAAATTGCTACCATTACTATCATTCACATTTGAAATGTAAAACTTGAAAATGGATATCAAGCCTTGACATCATTTTCAGAGAGATACATCATGATAAGAATCATGATGAAAGTATTGATAAGGTTAAACAATCTTAACTTATCAATATGTCTCTTGAATTCAAAGGCTTTGAATTCAAGAATGACTTATCTTGAGTATGGCATATAGATAGGGGGAGTTAAAGTTAACTCCGTTATCAATTGATTGTCATCATCAAAAAGGGGGAGATTGTTGAATCTCAGATTTTGATGATGAAGTCAATTATCATTTGTTATCTAATCCATATGTTAAGATAAGTGTGCAGGATTAACTACGATGAAAGTAAGACATGTAGCAGGAGTTGCGCCGAAGTCAAAACTATGATCACGTTGGGGGTTCGAGAGTTCGACGGAAGTCCGGACGGTCATCGGAGGTTCTGCGGGAACAAATCCGAGAAGTCCAGGAGCTTGCCAAAGAAGCTCATCGAAACTCGCCAAGTGGATTGTCGCAAGTCCAGGAGTTTGCCGGAAGTCCGCCGAAGCATCGCCGAGGGTTCGTCGGATGATCGCCAGAAGTTCGCAGGAAGCTCGACAGAAGAAGCGATTGACGCACCGGAGCAAGTTGCAGTAAATGTCTTGAAAATATTGTAGTTAGCATGATGATTAAGTTAGAAATGGGAGGTGATCCCATTAACTTAATCTTGGGGCAATTGGGCCGAATGGATCAGCCCATTCGGACCCAGATTCCCTGGCCGGCGGTGGCACCGCCCAGCAGCCGAGCCTCGGAGTGAGGCTGGGCGGTGGTACCGCCCCTGTCAGGCGGTGGCACCGCTTGGGCTCAGTCTCCTAGTGAGACTGGGCAGTAGCACCGCCCCTATTAGGCGGTGGCACCGCCTGGGCTCAGTCTCCGAGTGAGACTGGGTGGTAGTACCGCCCCTGTCAGGCGGTGGTACCGCGGGCTCAGTCTCCGAGTGAGACTGGGTGGTAGTACCGCCCCTGTCAGGCGGTGGCACCGCTTGGGCTCAGTCTCCGAGTGAGACTGGGTGGTAGTACCGCCCCTGTCAGGCGGTGGCACCGCTTGGGCTCAGTCTCCGAGTGAGACTGGGTGGTAGTACCGCCCATTTATGGTGGTAGTACCGCCCATTTATGGTGGTAGTACCGCCCATTTATGGTGGTAGTACCGCCCATTTATGGTGGTAGTACCGCCCATTTATGGTGGTAGTACCGCCCATTTATGGTGGTAGTACCGCCCATTTATGGTGGTAGTACCGCCCATTTATGGTGGTAGTACCGCCCATTTATGGTGGTAGTACCGCCCATTTATGGTGGTAGTACCGCCCATTTATGGTGGTAGTACCGCCCATTTATGGTGGTAGTACCGCCCATTTATGGTGGTAGTACCGCCCATTTATGGTGGTAGTACCGCCCATTTATGGTGGTAGTACCGCCCATTTATGGTGGTAGTACCGCCCATTTATGGTGGTAGTACCGCCCATTTATGGTGGTAGTACCGCCCATTTATGGTGGTAGTACCGCCCATTTATGGTGGTAGTACCGCCCATTTATGGTGGTAGTACCGCCCATTTATGGTGGTAGTACCGCCCATTTATGGTGGTAGTACCGCCCATTTATGGTGGTAGTACCGCCCATTTATGGTGGTAGTACCGCCCATTTATGGTGGTAGTACCGCCCATTTATGGTGGTAGTACCGCCCATTTATGGTGGTAGTACCGCCCATTTATGGTGGTAGTACCGCCCATTTATGGTGGTAGTACCGCCCATTTATGGTGGTAGTACCGCCCATTTATGGTGGTAGTACCGCCCATTTATGGTGGTAGTACCGCCCATTTATGGTGGTAGTACCGCCCATTTATGGTGGTAGTACCGCCCATTTATGGTGGTAGTACCGCCCATTTATGGTGGTAGTACCGCCCATTTATGGTGGTAGTACCGCCCATTTATGGTGGTAGTACCGCCCATTTATGGTGGTAGTACCGCCCATTTATGGTGGTAGTACCGCCCATTTATGGTGGTAGTACCGCCCATTTATGGTGGTAGTACCGCCCATTTATGGTGGTAGTACCGCCCATTTATGGTGGTAGTACCGCCCATTTATGGTGGTAGTACCGCCCATTTATGGTGGTAGTACCGCCCATTTATGGTGGTAGTACCGCCCATTTATGGTGGTAGTACCGCCCATTTATGGTGGTAGTACCGCCCATTTATGGTGGTAGTACCGCCCATTTATGGTGGTAGTACCGCCCATTTATGGTGGTAGTACCGCCCATTTATGGTGGTAGTACCGCCCATTTATGGTGGTAGTACCGCCCATTTATGGTGGTAGTACCGCCCATTTATGGTGGTAGTACCGCCCATTTATGGTGGTAGTACCGCCCATTTATGGTGGTAGTACCGCCCATTTATGGTGGTAGTACCGCCCATTTATGGTGGTAGTACCGCCCATTTATGGTGGTAGTACCGCCCATTTATGGTGGTAGTACCGCCCATTTATGGTGGTAGTACCGCCCATTTATGGTGGTAGTACCGCCCATTTATGGTGGTAGTACCGCCCATTTATGGTGGTAGTACCGCCCATTTATGGTGGTAGTACCGCCCATTTATGGTGGTAGTACCGCCCATTTATGGTGGTAGTACCGCCCATTTATGGTGGTAGTACCGCCCATTTATGGTGGTAGTACCGCCCATTTATGGTGGTAGTACCGCCCATTTATGGTGGTAGTACCGCCCATTTATGGTGGTAGTACCGCCCATTTATGGTGGTAGTACCGCCCATTTATGGTGGTAGTACCGCCCATTTATGGTGGTAGTACCGCCCATTTATGGTGGTAGTACCGCCCATTTATGGTGGTAGTACCGCCCATTTATGGTGGTAGTACCGCCCATTTATGGTGGTAGTACCGCCCATTTATGGTGGTAGTACCGCCCATTTATGGTGGGGCCTATATAAACCCCACCCTTTCATGCATGAAAGAGCACCGAAACTTAGCATTTATTCTGAGATTTTGAGAGCTTAAAAGTGTTGTAAAAGGCTAGAAGTTCTTCTCCCTCTTTTCTTCGAAGTTTTGATCATTCAAGAGAGGAGTGAAAAATTTGTAAGGGTTGTCTCCTAAGCCCGTCAAAAGGAGTGAACTATAAAAGGGTGGTTGGCCTTCCCCTATTGAAGGAAGGCCTCTAGTGGACGTCGGTGACCTCATCGGACGAGGAAGCCAAAAGTGGATGTAGGTCAAGATTGACCGAACCACTCTAAATCTCGGTTTGCATTTACATTCTGTTCTCTTTCTTAACTGCAACTACTTTCATAGCTTTACTTTAACTGCACTTTACTTGATCTTAAGTTAAAGCAATTTCCGATTCGACTTTCATACTAAAATCGTTCTTATCATACGAACGTCGTTTTAAATTGTCGAAAGTTTTCCGCTGCACTAATTCACCCCCCCCCCCCCCCTCTTAGTGCTCTTGATCCTAACAGTTATTATTATTATTGGGGCCTACGAGTCTCCATTTTATTTCTCGTTTATTGTTGGGCCTACGTGCCTATGATTAAGTTGTAATCACATGAGGAGACACAGCGGGGCATAGATGCGATAGCGGGACCCACGAGACAAATGATCCCGATGCATGGAGATGCGTCGAGATGCCGACAGAACCAATGAGGACAAGATGGATGATCATAGGGTATGGAGATGCACCGCTACACACTGAGTGATTAGGCCCACTAGCTCGGGCTTGATCACATTAGTCTGTGGTCCATGATCATCTGATGTAATTGCTCATGTGATGTGTGATTGTTTATACACATACTAGATATGTATATATATATTAAATATGTATGTGTATGACATATCATATTAGGAGACCAAATCAAAGAAACCCCTCTCTCGATAATATTAAGTCGGTAAATGTGAGATAATTAGATTGACCCACATGGCCTTTCATCGTTATAGGTAGGGACCGATTCTCTATATAGGTTGAGTTGGTCGAGTCCCTCGAGGCTCACTAATATCGCAATTCATTATCTTGCCTATAACATAGAGATGTCATCGGTGACTTGAGGACATGGTATGCTTAGTCGAGTCCTTCGAGGGTATATCATCGAATCAGACTCATCTTGTAACGATGGTGTTGACTTAACCGAACATCATGGTTGGTCGAGTCCCTCGAGACCATAGTGATTCGGAGGCCTTATAGGATGGGAATAACAAGGAGATGTGATTGGCAAGAGTTGCCTACCTTTCGGGCTTAGTGTGATTGGTCGAGTCCCTCGAGATTATACTAAGATGTTGATTGGATCTTGATCCCCATTAGAAGTCTGCTGGAGACTTCCGTTTCATGTGCTGAGGGTGTCGCATGACTCGCTAGTAAAATAGTAGGAGCATATTAAGATGGAAGTCCATATCTTGATTATTTATTTTTTGTAAAATCTACATGTTATTTATTTATGCTGTATCTTTATTTTCAGAAAATATCGCTTTCAAATCCCTTATGTGGCATACTTAATGTCAACCGCCTCATTGGTCCAAATTATATGGATTAGCTCCGCAACTTGAGAATTATTCTCATGGCGGAGAAAATCATGTACTTTTTTGATACAGTGATGCTTACACCCGAGGAAGAGGCAAGCGACTATGAGATCGCTCGCTACGTGAAGTACATTAATGACTCCACTCTTGCTTAGTGTTACATGTTGGGCTCCATGACTCCTGAGTTATAGAGACAACATGAAAAGATGGATGCTAGATCTATTCTCCTACATATCCATAAACTGTTTAAGGAACAGGAAAGGACTCAACGATATGAGATATCTAAGAGCTTATTCCATGCTAGGATGATTGAGAGGACATTGGTTCAGAGCTATGTCCTAAAGATGATTGAGTGGATAGAGAAACTCATAAGTCTAAGAATGGTCCTATAAGATAACTTATGTATGGATCTTGTGCTTCAGTCCCTACTAGATTCCTTTTCACATTTCATAATAAATTTTAATTAAATAAGCTTGAGGTAACTCTACCGGAGCTCCTCAATATGTTGAGGGAGGTAGAGAGCACTATCAAGAAAGAGAAGTCAGTTCTTTACATTGGTGAGACCAGAAAGAAAAGGAAAGCAAAAAAGTCCCCTTAAGAAGGGCAAGGGCAGGGCAGACCAGGAAAGCAAAGGTTGCTAAGAAAGACCTGACAAAGGATAAAGGTCAATGTTTCCACTACGGAAAAGATGGGCATTGCAAGAGGAACTGCAAAGAGTACCTTGCAAAGAGAGTGAAACAAAAGCTTGGAGAAGCTTCAGGTGCATTCATGATCAATCTCTATTTGTCAGACTCTTATGATTACATATAGGTATTAGATACCGGTAGTGCTTATCATATTTGTAATTTGTTGTAAGTTCTGACAAGACTTAGGAGATTGGCGAGAGGCAAGATGGACCTCAAGATGGGCAATAGAGCAAAAGTTGCTACAGTAGCTATTGGCGAGGTCACCCTACATCTGCCTGGTGGAGTTATTATTACATTGAATGCATGTTATTTTGTTCCTTCTATTATCAAAAATATTATTTTTATTTCATGTTTGATAGTTAATAGATATAAATTAGTTTTTGAGAATAATGGTTGTTCAATATTATTAGATGATGAGATCATCATGAGAGGAACATTGCATAATGGTTTATTTATGTTAGATACTACTCTACATGTCATGAATGTAAGTGTATCTAAGAGGAAATGAGATGAGATGAACAATACATACCTGTGGCATTATAAGCTAGGTCACATCCAAGAGGGAAGAATTCAAAGCGAGCCTTGCCTTCGTGGAAAACTGACAAACTCTCCATTTAGTAAAACTAGAGAAAGAGCCACTGAGCTACTGGAACTCATACATAGTGATGTATGTGGACCCATGTCAACTCATGCCATTGGTGGTTACTCCTACTTCATTACCTTTATTGATGATTTCTTAAGGTATGAACATGTGTACTTAATGAAATATAACTCTAAGGAATTTAAAAAATTCAGAGAGTATAAGACTGAAGTGGAGAACCAAACTGGAAAGAGTATCAAGATTCTTCGATCAAATCAAGGAGGTGAGTACTTAAGTACATAATTTACCTAGTTCCTTAATAACCATGTGATTCTATCCTAATGGACACCTCCTTATACATTCAATGATGTATTTGAAAGGAGGAATCGTACGTTGTCAGACATGGTATAGTCCATGATGAGTTTCGCTGACCTACCCATCTCATTCTTAGGATATGCCATAGAGACCACATCTTACCTTTTGAATAGAGTTCCAACTAAGTCGATATTGTCTACATTATATGAGATATGGAAAGGGAAGAAGCTTGATCTTAAGGTTGTTAGGATTTGGGGCTGCCCTGCCAACGTTAAAAGACACAACCCCGATAAGTTAGAATTGAGGATGGAGCGGTGCAAGTTTGTGGGATACCCCAAGGAAACTTATGGATATTATTTCTATCATCTCGATGACCAAAAGGTCTTTGTAGCCAAGAGAGCGGTGTTCCTTAAGAAGGAAAACATTCTTGGTGGAGACAATAGGAGCATGATAGAGTTGAGTGAGGTTGGAGAACCTAGCTTAAGCACCACTCTACAACCCGAGTCTGTTCAGGTACCTAACATACAAGTTCTAACTTTACATAGGTGCAACAGAGTATTACATCATCCTGAGAGATATGTGCGACATATTAGACGATAAGATGAGGATATTGAGGATATTGATCCTCAGACCTACGAGGAGGCTATTATAAGTATAGACTTTGGAAAGTGGTAAGAAGCCATGAATTCAGAGCTGGATTCCATATACTATAACAAGGTTTGGAACCTAGTTAGTAAGCTCGAGGGTATTGTACCCATCGGTTGCAAGTGGATCTTTAAGAAAAAGATAGGAGTAGATGGAAAGGTAAAGACCTATAAAGCAAGGCTAGTAGCTAGGGGGTATCGTCAAAGGCAAGGTGCTAACTATGACGAAACCTTCTCACCCGTAGTAATACTAAAATCCATCCGAATTATATTGGCTATTGCAGCACACTATGATTATGAGATCTGGTAGATGGACATGAAAACCGTATTCCTCAATGGCAATCTCGAGGAGGAGGTATGTATGATACAGCCCGAGGGATTCATGTCCAAGGACTGCCCAAATAAGTTATGTAGGTTGCTTAGATCTATTTATGAACTAAAGTAAGCTTTCCGAAGTTGGAACATAAGATTTGATGAGGCAATCAGATCTTATGACTTCGTTAAGAACGAAGATAAGTCTTGTGTATATAGGAAGATAAGTAGAAGCGCTATCACCTTCTTAGTGTTATATGTGGATGACATCCTGATCATTGGGAATGATGTAGGAATACTATCAACAGTAAAGGCTTGGTTATCTAGATACTTCTCCATGAAGGACTTAGGGGAAGCATCCTATATCTTGGGGATTCAGATCTATAGAGATAGATCCAAGAGGATACTTAGCTTGTCCCAGTCTAGGTACATTGACACCATTGTCAAAAGGTTTGGCATGAAAAATTCCAAGAGAGGTCTTATACCGATAAGACATGGGATATCGCTTTATAAGAGTATATCCCTAAAGACTCCTAAAAAAAGGGCGAACATGGATAAGATACCCTATGCCTCAGTGATAGGTCAAACATGTATGCCATGCTATATTCTAGGCTTGATATAGCGCATGCTTTAAGTGTCACGTGCATTTATCAAACAGATCCAGGCTTGGAGCACTAGAAAGTAGTAAAGTGTATCCTTAAGTACTTCAGAAGTACTAAGGATCTTTTACTAATATATGGAGGTAGTACTCCTTAAGGTTGAAGGCTACATGGACTCGAGTTTTCAATCCGATGTCGATGATAGCAAATCGAATTCGGGGTATGTGTACACTTTGAATGGAGGAGTAGTATGCTAAAAGAGTTCTAAGCATGATACTATTGCTGACTTGACCACAGAAGTAGAGTACATTGCTATAGTAGAGGCAGCAAAAGAGAAAGTCTGGTTAAAGAAGTTCATCACAGATCAAGGAGTCGTGCTTGGCAACGAGGTGTCGATTCCCTTATATTGCGACAACAACGGGGTGATTGCTCAAGCGAAGGAACCCAGGTCTCATCAGAAATATAAGCATGTTCTAAGGAGGTTCTACCTGATCAGAGAGATTGTGACTCGAGGAGATGTAGCAGTGGAAAGAGTTCCATCCGAAGATAACATTACAGATCCACTAACAAAGCCATTATCTTAAATTGTCTTTGAGCATCACAAGAGTCTGATAAGGATCAGACATATAAGTGATTCGCTTTAGGTCAAGTGAGAGATTGCTAGTTAAATGTACCTTGCAAGCCAATCACGTGAGTGATGGCACGTGTGACTTTACATGCAATCTTTTTGCTTATTATATTTTGGCATTTATCACTTTAAATTGCTTATTGCATATATATATATATATATATATATATATATATATATATATATATATATATATATATATATATATATATATATATATATATATATATATATATATATATATATATATATATATATATATATATATATATATATATATATATATATATATATATATGTTGCGATGTCCTTGGATCTTTGCAATAGGAATCAGATCGTGATAAAATCACGATAATGAGATCGATTCGCCATTAAACACAGATCCTAAATAATCTCAATTATAGGTTACTCGAGAGGGACATCAAGATAACCGGACAAACTAGTGTGTTGTATACTCATCTATATGATGGATGCAGCTAGTCTCATAGCTGCTTGTATGTGGACACTAGGGATATAATATAGGTGCTCATTAGGGAATGAGTTCACTGATTGATCCGCTTATGGAATGCTAAATGGTTGATGATGCCTTATTGTTAGACAACGATTTCGTAGTCCCATTGGTTATCTGGTCCTTAGACTTGAGACACCAAGGATGTCCTGTATGAGTGCTCCACTCTTTGATATTGGACTTATAGGTTTGGATATCCCAGATCTAGCACAATCGGTCATTGGGAGTGACAGTCAACTTTACGAGCGCCATTGAGTATCGATAAAGGATCATCCACTCTTGATGTCATGAGAGGAATATCCCATGTGTTCTTACTTAGACAAATCCTTAGTTAGGGTCATTCGAATTAAGAGAGAAAGAGTTTTCCGGGAGAATCCGATTATAGCGAGACTCGAGTAGAAACCATATAGGTCTGACAGCACCATGCCTGGTATACGGTCTCTAGGATATTAGATAGATGAGGGACTATAGGTATACGATAATTGAGGATAGACAGGTCTAATGGATTGGATTCCCCTGTATCATCTAGGGACTACAGCATAGTGGCCTAGTACATCCGTAGTCGATGAGTCGAGTAAATTATTATGGAGATAATAATTCATTGAGCTAGAAGGAGTTCTGATAAGTATGACTCATAGCCAGCTCGATATTGTGCCTAGAGGATCACAACATATGGTAGGCATTGCGATGAGTAGAGGTTTGGATATAAGATATCTGCTGGAGCCCCTATCTTATTAGATATTCAATAAGCCCTTGAATTATTGGATCCTATGGATGAGATCCAATAAGAGCCCATGAGAGATTATTGGATAGAGATCCACTAATCTAAGAGGCTTAAGTAGTTGGATGGAGATCCAATACCCAAAAGGGGAGGATCCATTAAAGTTAAGTTGATAAGTGACCTCTATAAATAGGAGGGAATTAGTGGTTCATAGGCTAGAGCTTTTTGCTTGCCTCTCCTATTCTCCACCCCCTCTCCATCTCATAGTAGGCTTGGAGTTTTGAGGAGTGTCGTCGTAACTTTACTGTGTGAATCACTGCTAGAGATGAGGGCACTTAACCTCCTTCACCCTCTCCTAGAGATCTGCAGGGATTCAGAGATATACGATCTCCTTAGGTAACACAATATATCATACACATGGTTTTCTGTTTCACGGATTTTTGCGCACCAATCTTCGCACGACGACGAACATCTTTTTAGGAAATTGAGAATTTTATTTTATATTATTTTGCTACGCATGTGATGTCGCCCCCCAATATTTCTCAACATTCTCAACATTAGCACCATCCTTTTTCTCTTTATCATTATCATTTACCTTTTTCTTATTTGTAAGAAGAGCATCTCCATCTTCCCTTGAAATAGAAGCTTCCACCATTTGACAAGCTAGGGACTCCTAAGAATCAAGAAAATTTTCCAACTTTATCCTTGAATAGATGTAATATAATAAATATATTCTTTTTGAATACCACAAATAATGTAACGTTTTATCCGTATTTCAGAAATAGGCTTATCTAGATCTAAAGCGATATCTATAAACATAAATTTTTAATCTTAAAAAAATAAGAAATTGAGAGATCATCTTGGATATTATTTGTCAAATCATTTTCTAAATACTTAAGCCGAGTCATATTTTGTTTGTTGAGCAATGTTTCAAGAGTGATAAAAATCTCTAAAGTTGATTTGCAATGAATAATATGTTCAAAGATATCATGAAAAATACATCTTTTTATTACAAACCTACTCTTTGTATTTAATATCCTCTATCTCTTCATGGCATTTTCATCTACAACATCTGGTATTGTTGTTGTATTGTCACCAACCATATCCTATAGATTTTCCTATATAAGATAAGTCTTCTATATCTTATAGTTTGATTGATTGAGAAGTTTAATACCAAATTCACCTACTTGATAATAATATTCCATAGTCGAAAACAAAATTATCTTCTTCACAAGGATATCTTGAAAATACATATTACCACATTTGTGGTTCTAATACCATGTGAAGAAAGAGATAATTACATACAAATACAAACTCTTTTTCAAATAGTAAGATACTAGTAGCCCAAGATCAAACCAAATAAAGAAGAAAAAATCGAGATAAAAAAAATTAAACTTTAAAAAAAAATTACATATTTTAATGCCACATATTTGTAGATGTAAAATATAAGAGTTCCTAATCTCTATAACTCTATCTAATCTTATTTGAAATCTTATAAAATATATTTTTAAACTAAGAATTGTTTATCCCTATACTCCTATCTAATCTCATTTAAAATATAAAATATAAATTTATGATCTTCTGATGTAGTTTATATTTAAAGGACGACTTATGCATTTACGGAAGGAAGTGCAAGTATAATCATCCTACGATCACGGGGCTGGTGGTGAGGGCAATTGTCATGGTACGAATTGATGTCACCGTTGTTACCATGCTTTGCTCTTTCTAGCTTGAGCTCTTCTTGTCATCTATGGCTTTCGTAGAGATGGAATATGTTGTTCATACCCGACCTCATTCTTTTCTGCAGGGAACTCAACAGAGAGATCAACTTCCACAAAGAGATGGTCAACCTGAATGCCAGGTACTTTTATGTTTATACGGCTATGGAGAAGTTCTATCTATGTAGTTATGCCGAGACAATCATCTTTTAAGTTGAATTTTCCTTATTTTGCATCTTGGCCATAGAAATCAACACTAGAATTGCGATCATGCCTACCAATCTATTTTCATTAAGAATTGGTCTACAAAGAACGAAACCAAGATGAAGACTGCCAATATAAAATTTGACCAGTCTATAGATATGAAATAACTACATAACGTGGAGAAGAAACAGCGCAAGCCCTGTGTTCCAAGATAGTTTTGTCTTCCTTGAATGCTAGCTAGACGGGGGGAAGTTCCCTTCCTGCATAGGGAAGGCAGGGAAGCTGTATTCCTTGCTGTGAAAGGCTGTTAGATAAATTTTAGATTTTTTTTTCATATACCTAAATATTAATTTTTCAATCTGAAACTCATTTACCCTCTTTTGTTATTTTGTCAAAATACAAATCATAAAAAAATTATTTTTATGCAGGTCTTGTCGAAATCCATTACTTTTAGACATTTCCCCACTTTGCAGATTGATAGCATTTGAATAAATGAGGAATTTTCTAAACAGTATGCATTGCTTATAAATGATCATATCACTTATTTGAGCAATTCTGGGAAATTCCCCCCACATATGCCTTTTCCATTTGACATGGTAATATTGTGCTTTTTCTAATAATTTGATCTGCAAGGCTGAACCTCAAATATGTATATTTGAGAGGGACCATGGTGTCATAGACTAAGATGTTGCCACTGGACAAAAGAAAATCCAGAATCTCAGCATGAATTGGTTGCTAAATTGAGCATAAGAAATGAACTTAACAAATCTGGTTGGGTATTTCTGTACCAGATTAACAATGGAAATTATAAGTCTGATCATGTACCTGCATATCTGATATCTTTAACGTGGAGACTCCACCATCGAGAGATAATGTCAACCTATGTTGGTGGATTGGAACTTTCGACCATACAGGATTGGAGTTTCCTATGAAAAATGCTTTCAACTTTGTCCTTAACAAAATTGCTACTTGAAGAAGGTGAGTTTTCTTCCGTTTGTTAATTGGAGACAATTTCTTTCAACTGAATAAAACAACTTACTTGATTTGGCAGTTTGATGTAATTTGTTTTGTAATAACCCAGCACGTTTACTGCTAATCAGATACTGATCTACCACGTAAGTTACAATTTACCTCTCATTGAATAGCAGATGGTTTGACGATTCTAATTTTGGTCCTGACGTTTCGTTTAGTTGAATTTTCCCTTTTAGTTTTACCTCAAGACAGGAAACTGCAAATTTGGGGGAACCTGGAAGTATTAGCATTTTGGTTCTGCCACATGATAAGAATTCTTATCATCACCCACATGATAATAATGAAGATCAGTCGCATCAGTTGAACATTTTGGTTCTGCCAATTCGGAAGGTATTAGCATTTCTTTTTATCTTGGCATTATATAATACAAACTTAAAGATCTCCGGATATTGTTTTTGACCACTTAATTCGCATGATTGCGACTTTCTTGAATAACTAATTATTGAAACTCATGGCCTATTCATTTGTGTTGGTTCCACAGGATGAAAAATCATGTCCGTACTACACGAAAGCTGGATCATGTAAATTTGGAGTTGCCTGCAAGTTCAACCATCCTCAGCCTACCAACGTTGGAACCATGTTTCCTTTACCAGGGCCCTCAGTATATGGATATTACTGGATCTTGTGCATCGGCAATAGCACTATCTTTAGCTGGTGGATGGCCTTTGTCTTGGAACTCTTCCATGTCTTGTTCTAAAATGCGTGGATTCCCAGCTTATACGCCTCTCATTCTTCCACCAACCAAGGCCATCATGCCCATGCACCAGGGTGGAGCACATACATGGTTAGCATTTATTCCTTGGAATGCTGAAATCAATGAGATTGTCCACATGGTTTTGATAAAGTTGCTTGTCGACCTTGTATATTTATGATGATACGTTGAATTGTCACTGCTTATTAGCAGACTTGAAACTAGGATGCTTTCACATTGATGCTAATTTAATATTCTCCTTTTTTTTATTTAAATTATGTGATATCATACAGAACCTTCTTTCTTTTGCTTCATCGTTATTAATATTATCATGAAGAAATTTACCGTTTGAAATATAAGTTACAGGATATCGACATGTTCATGTCAAGATCAAATTCTGATTAGAGCTACATTTGTCTGGAAACTTCACGTCTGTTTAAAGTTGTCCAAGATTGACTTGACTTGAATCCAACTATCTGTCATCTGTTTAGAATCATGCTGAATAATACACCTAACCAGACATCATGACCCTTTGATTGAATATCTTGTGAACTAGCACATAACAATGTTTGCAGCCTTATTCTTCACCATTTAGATTTGCCTAGTCAGTTTCTAAACGTGTCCAGGACCTGTTTAATATTATTTAGGTGGACTGTGACTACTTCAACAGATTTAATACTGTCATTGACACCTGCAAACTGCTTCGCTACTTCCATTTGCAATTATTGAACACTTTTTCCTTGTCACACTTGGTTATAATTATTGTTAAACTGTTTTTAAGAACAACAGAGAATTCATAAAGGCTTTCTCTTTCAGCCAAGATTTATGTAGACTTAATCGAGGTACAAATCAATTTTTCGTGCGACTCCAAACTCTTCCTGAGACTTTTACTTGTATCGTTAATTGTGTTTTCATGAAGTTGTCTCATATTTATCGTTTGCTTCTTTTTGTTTACTGGAGTAGCATCTTTTTCTGTAGCTGACTTCAGAGTATACTCATACATAAGTATCCTTACTATGTCAACCGGGACAGTTTAAGCATTCCTTCTAATAGGACTCTTCGTCCTAACCACACAGCCAACTCAAAGCATCATGCACAGCCAGGCTCAAGCATGGCAGTCACTTTCCCTGAGAGACCCGATCGATCAGATTGCCGATATTTCATGAGAACAGGTAGCTGCAAATATGGTAGTTCTCGCAAGTATCATCACCCTAAAGAGAGGCACCAAGTAGTTGCATGCACCATAGGACCATTTGGGCTTCCTCTCAGACCAGTAATTTCTTTTCCTTGGCCATCTATCTATTTTACTGTCGTTTATACATGCTATTATCTTGTCATTTTTCTTGTTCTGATTCATCTACCTTTTACTTTATAAAAAAGGGCGAGCGTCCCTGCACATTCTGCGCTACCTACGGAAGCGGCAAGTTTGGTGCAACTTGCAAATTTGATCACCCATCTGTGGCTGCGTTGCCCCTTCAACAGCCATCGTTGGTCTTTCCCTACACAAGCGGTTCAGAATCTTCATGGACAATAGCTGAGAACTCATCCTGCACGACCCCAAAAATACCAGATGAGCTCTGTGAGTAGTATTGAACTACAGGATGTGGTTAACGACGAGCATGAGAATCCCTCTACAGCAACTTCTCCATCATCAACAAATCACTAGATTTAGCGTTGACTTCTCGAGGTCTCATTCATTCTCAGAATTTTGACTTCTCTGCCTTCTGAATATCTATTGCAGATCCATGTGGTAGGTGACAATGTAACTAGAAGTTCATGCCTGTGTTTTTAGATGAGAACAAACAAGTTGAAGTCATATGAGGTTACATATCTACAGTGTCACGCAGATCATTTGGTCAAATGGGAGAATCTATTTCATTGCATTAATTCATAGTGAATTTTACATGGTCAACAATATGCAAGTTAATTGCTGACAATTTTGACACGTTTTGATTTGGTAGGGAGCAGAGAGAATGCTCCTTAGTTCCTTCCCTCTCTTGAAGCTTCGCCGCTCACCATGGAATTCCAGTGATGCTCGAGGAGGCCGAGTGTCACGCAGGAGGACGGTTGCGAAGCGGAAGGAAATGAAGGTCACCTGCCGTCAGGATACCTCAAACCCCTTCCTTATTTTAAAAGGTGACTCAAACCCCTCGACTGCGTCGAGATGACTTCGTAGAATGGTCAGGTACGAACACCTTCGTGAACTTACCGTAACAAAATAAAAAATAAAAAATAAAAAGCTGTTTTGGCCTCAAATCAGTGGTTGCTTGGGTTCTTATTCTGACCGGCTGTCAAGCGGAATTTCACCGGTCGCATGGTTACGAGTGTAGTGAGCAGAATCCGGATCGTGATGCGCTTTTACGGACGGCGGACTTCTGTTGTTACCCAACACCAATATATGACTGCGGTGAGCTTACCGTCATTCTGTCCCATAGTAAATGTTCATACAATATATATACCATGTAATGGTCCCTTCAATTTTGGACTTCCGTCTCCGTATTCTTACGCAGGGTGCTTGGAACCAAGACCCAAAAGGCTCTTCACCATCTCATGCAACGACACTGCCCAACATATATCAGGAAACAAATGATACCAGAGAAAGGAAAATAAGTGCAGAAGCTGTGCAATTGGTGCAACGTTCTACGTGAATACCTGGTTGCATGCATGGTTCCAAGCTCACGTACGCAGTTGCTGTGTGTCATGGTTATCGAAATGTCAAGTTGCCTGCAGTAAACAAACCCAGAAGAGGCCAAGGGTCTTCTTAAGATGTGCAGGAGCAGGTTCAGATTAACCAGTGGTGGGGAAGAAGCTGACAGGAACAAGAGACAGTGGGAGAGGGAAACGGTAAAGTTATTAGGTGGGAACTGCTGGTGGAGGTATAGTAGTCTCTTTCATCTCCCATGAGCTCAAAGGGGAAAAGGCCTTAAGGGAAGACTGAAGAAGCAAAAGGTAAAAGAGAAGAGCCAAGAAGAGGGATGGTGGTGCACTTTCGAACCACCCCATCACGGGACATCCTTGATTCCTCGCTTCTGGGCTCTCACAGAATCACAAACCTGCATCCACAAGGAAAACACATTAAAGTGGAGAAAGACTTCAACAATCTGCTCCCTCTCTCTCTCTCTCTCTCTCTCTCTCTCTCTCTCAAAGTGTACCTTTTCATGATTGGATAGTGTTCCATTGTCCGGATTCTCAGAAGCCAACTTTTTTTTCTTCCTTCTTGCAGAAACCAATGGTTCTCTTACCCTGCCTAGCAAGCTTTTGGGATTCTTCTGTAGGCTGGCCATGCTGCTCAAGATCATTACCTTAATTCCTCTCATTACCTTCCAATGATGCTAAACTTTTGCTGATCTGCCTCCTCCATTGCATTTGTTCTTCAGCTTATACTCTAGAATTTTTAATTGAACCCTTTTCTATTCTTTCCTGTTCACCGAAACAAATCATGTCTTGCAAGCATCTGTCGATAGATTTCATGTCCTACCTTCTTCATCTTCCCAGAAGGATGCAGTTGCAGTTCTTCAACTGCCTCAGCCTCAGCTTCTCTTTCAGCTAGTTGCTGTAGTCGTCTTCGTAGGGGGGTGTGCTAACATGGCCTCCTGTTTCCCGGCCTTGAGGCTGGGCAAGAAGAACAGGGCCAGTTCAATCACTTTACCTTCCTCTCCTCCCGCTCCTCCTCCCTTCTCTTCTTCTTCCTTTCCTTCTTCCTCCCGGTGGCCCAAGTGGAACCACTTGTCTTCTGAAATGGAGATCATGGAAAGGAAGAGATGGGACAGCTTGGAATCATGGTCGATGCTACTGGACCCAGGGAATGCCGAGAACTCCGAGGCGAACGCAGGAGGGGAAAGAGAGGAATGGATGGCTGATCTTTCACAGCTCTTCATCGGAAACAAGTTTGCTTCGGGTTCAAACAGTAGGATATATCGAGGCATCTACAAGCAACGGGCAGTGGCCGTGAAGATGGTAAGGATTCCGGAGCAGGATGAGGAGAAGCGAGCGACTCTCGAGAAGCAATTCAATTCTGAAGTTGCCTTCCTTTCACGGCTTTATCATCCAAATATAGTGCAGGTTTGTTCCAATCATATTGTTCTCATGAAAATTTATCTCATATTTATTCTCCACAATCATGTCATATAAAGTGTGAGGAATACGCTTAGGACATCGATTAAGTACGAGACTTTTTTGTTTTACATTTATGAGAATTATATATACATATACATACATATATATACACATATATACATATATATATATATATATATATATATATATACATACGCATATATACATATATATGTATATATATACATACACACACACACACACATATATATATATATATATATATATATATATATCATCTGTGGTGATTTATGATTTTGAGCATGCGGTTCTTGTTCATGTAGTTTATAGCAGCCTGCAAGAAGCCTCCCGTGTACTGCATCATCACAGAGTACATGTCTCAGGGAACTCTAAGGATGTACCTCCACAAAAAGGAGCCCTACTCGCTGTCGACCGAGACGATCCTGCGATTAGCCCTCGACATTTCTCGAGGGATGCGGTATCTCCATTCGCAGGGTGTGATCCACAGAGACCTCAAGTCTCACAATCTGCTCCTCAACGACGAGATGCGAGTCAAGGTCGCAGACTTTGGCACCTCCTGCCTGGAGACGCAGTGCCGGGAATCCAAGGGAAACATGGGTACCTATCGTTGGATGGCGCCGGAGATGATCAAGGAGAAGCCGTATACTAGGAAGGTGGACGTGTACAGCTTCGGCATCGTGCTGTGGGAGCTCACCACTGCTCTCGTTCCTTACCAAGGAATGACGCCGGTGCAGGCTGCCTATGCCGCTTCAGAGAAGGTAGATGCTTCGATCTGCATGAAATTCTCTTCATCTTCCACATCAGTAGGATCTCTTACTGCCTGAGGCTCACTGTGATAGCTTCATCTCCCTCAGAACTTGCGGCCACCGCTGTCGACTACCTGTTCACCTGTGCTCAACAATCTCATAAAGAGTTGCTGGTCTGCAAACCCGGCAAAGCGACCAGATTTTAGTTATATCGTGTCGGTGTTGGAGAAGTTTGATGAATGCCTTCAGGAAGGCCTTCCTGTTCTTGTGCAGCAGGAGCTGAGAATTGGGAACTCGCTTCTAAAACTCTTCAAGGGCTGCATTGCACCAGCTTCGTCCATACCTGTGCAAGCCTAACAGTCAAGCCGAAGAAGCATTATAGCTCTCTCTCTCTCTCTCTCTCTTACTTATGACATTAGTGAGCGATGGGTATTGTAATCCAGCAATGGTGAATCATTTGAGCATTTTATTGCTTTACCAATCTAGAAATCGATTAAAAATCAAGATTGCAAATGCTGAGATCTGAAACATTTTTTTGTTATATGCAAGTGTAAGATAGTGTTCTGTATCATCAGAAATAGTTCACATGAGGAGCTATTCATGGCTTTAGAATTTATCAGATTTTATTTGTTGCACGTTGTTGGGGATGAAGGAGCAAGGAAACGATAAAAATAGAATATTATGATATAATTAAAAAGAATATTTGTGTTGGGGATGGAGTAAGGAAACAATAAAAATAAAATACTATGATATAATTAAAAAGAATATTTTTAATCAAGAAAACTGATATAGTATTTGAACAAGAGGTAAGACATATAACACTTACAAGATATTCCTAAGTATACACATATCATCTTGTTTCATAAATTATGGTCATATTTATATGACCTAGTGGTAACTACCTCACTCCATCAAGTCACCCATGATTAAATTAGGTGTAGGAACTATCTTATAATTCCTTAGAACATGACAATTACCTAGATAACCTATATGAATCAATTCTCAACATTCCCCATTGATTCATAGTTATATATACCGATTTGCGACATGAAATAAACATGCTTCTGAACTGGAAACGACTTGGTAAGGATATCTGCAACTTGTTCATCTATTCCACAATACTTCATTACTATGCTCCATTTGCTATAAGATCTCGGATGAAATGATAGCATATCTCTATATGCTTCATTCTTCCATAAAATGTTAGATTGTTCGTCATTGTAATTATGACTTTATTGTTATAAAATATTTCTGTTGCATTTTTTTGTTCTTGATGAAGATCTTTAAAAAGTCTTCTAAGTTATTTTGCTTGATAAGCTGTTGATGTTGCAACTATATATTCTACTTCCGATATTGATAATGCAATTGTTGCTTACTTTTTTGAACTCCAAGATATAGCTTCTAATCAAAGGATAAACATATTACATGAAGTACTCTTTCTATCATCTAAAGCTCCTACCCAATCACTTATTGCTGCAAATATCATTTTGCTACAAGCCGAGCCATATACTTTTGGATACTTCTATCTATACTATACTTTGTTTTGAACACTCATTTAAATCTAATAGCCTTTTTTTTCTTTTATTAGATCTATTAGTTCCCAAGTTTCATTCTTCTCAATTGACTTGATTTCCTCCTTCATTGCTTTTCGCTATTCCTCTTTTTCAATTGCCTCCTTAAAAGTCATAGAATTTGAAATAATGAAAGTAAATTTTGAGTTATAAATTTGTGTTATTGATCTGTATTTTCCTAAAGGGGTTTTATCTAAGAAATCAGAATTTGAACTACTATTAAGTGAGGTTGACGTTGAACTTGTTGGAGTAGGATCTGTCACTTGATTCTATGGAGTGTCTATATTTATGTTCCACCTTCATTGGTCTCCCAATTCCAACTTACCCTTTCATCAAATACAACATTTCTATTAACAATAACTTTGCCATTAATAGAATTATACAATCAATATGCTTTGGATCGTAAGGAATAACTAATTAAGATATACTTTTTAGATTTTTCATCAAGCTTATGATAGTTTTATAAATTTACCAAAACATAAGCAATACAACCAAAAATTCTTAGATGGCTTATACTTGGTTTTATACCATACCAAGCCTCAAAAAGAGTTTGATTCATAATAGTATTTGTTAGTGAAATATTCAATAAATAAACTATTGTTGTAAGCGTTTTTGCCCAAAACTAATTTGGAATGTGTTTTCCTCTAAGAAAACTTCTTGCCATTTCAACGATAGTTCGATTCTTACGTTCAACTACACCATTTTGCTCCGGTGTATATGGTGTTGTCAATTTTCTATTAATATTATTTTCTTCATAAAATGAATTAAACTCATTAGATAAAAATTTACCACCTCTATCTGTCTGAAGTATCTTTATGCATCTACCACTTTGCTTTTCTATAGTACCTTGAATTTTTAAAAATTATCAAATGTTTCAGATTTCAGTTTTAAAAAATATACCCAACTCATACGACTATAATTCAGCAAACAATAGAAAATATTGACTTCCATCAAATAATTTTGTATTCATATATCCATATAAATCAGTATGAATTAATTCAAGATAATTAGATTCTCTCCATGCTTTTTCAACAGGAAATGATTTTTTACTTTGTTTGTCATAAATGTATCCTTCACATACATCAAGTGAATTAATTTTGGGCAATCCAAAAACTATTTTTTTATTTAACAATCTTAAACCCTTAATGTTAATATGTTTATATCTTAAATGTCATAAATTAGACTCATTTTTTTGAGTTACACTAAGAGCATGCTTTTCAATATTTGAAACATCAAATGGAAATATCTTGTTTTACGTCATACAAATATTTACTATAATTAAACTAGATTTTTTATCTTTAATAATGTATGAACCATTATCAAATATAACTAAATATCCATTATCTATCAATTGTCCAATACTCAACAAGTTATATGACAAACTAGGAATGAAGAAAATATTATTAAAGTATTTTACCTTCCCTTGACTTATCTTCACCTCAATTGTGTTGAATCTCGGATTTTGATGATGGAGTCAATTGTCATTTGTTATTTAATCCATATGTTGAGATAAGTGTGCAAGATTAATTACGATGAAAGTAAGACATGTAGGAGTTGCGCCGGAGTCAAGACTATGATCACGTTGGGGGTTCGAGAGTTCGATGGAAGTCCGGACAGTCGTCGGAGGTTCTGCGGGAACAAATCCGAGAAGTCCAGGAGCTTGCCAAAGAAGCTCGTCGGAACTCACCAAGTGGATAGTCGCAAGTCCAAGAGTTTGCCGAAAGTCCGCCAGAGCATCGCCGAGAGTTCGTCGGATGTTCGCCGGAAGCTCGCTGGAAGGGAATGTTGAATCTCGGATTTTGATGATGAAACTAATTGATTGTGTTTAGATGTTTAACTACATTTTGAGTGAGGAAGGTCTACTCGATCATAATTAGACAGTTGACGCAGAAGGAATTGATGTTGCGCCGGAGGAGATCACGTCAGGATATTGGACGGCAGAATGCTTCGGACGTTGGGCATCGGGCCAAGGAGAGCGGAATTACACCAAGGATATCGGGGTTGCGGAGGTCAACCGCCGATTGGGCAACAAGCCGCAAGAGAGAACGATGCGCTGAAGAATCAGACGAAGTGCCAACCAATGACGTGCCGGGCAACAGAATGTCAATTCGCATTGTAATAATTATCTAGATCGGAGTAGAGTTTTGGTTTGTGTGTGCAGGATTAACTACAATAACGATGAAGACATAAAGTGAAACAAAGTGCCGGAGTCAAGCGTGAAGGATTCGTTGGGAGTTCGAGAGTTCGACGGAAGTCCGAAGGTTCGTCGGGAATGCTGTCGGAACTAGCCGAGAATGAGTAGGGAGCTTGCCGATGGGTTTTCGGAAGCTCGCCGGAAGGTTCGTCGGAAGTTCGTGGAGCTCACCGAGAAAGATCATAGCTTGCCGAAGAAGCTCGTCGAAACTCGCCAAGATCAAATCGTGAAGTTTCGGAGCTTGCCGGGAGTCCGTAGAATGGTTTCTGAGAGTTTATCGGAAGACCGTCGAAAGTTCGCCGGAAGCTCGCCGGAAGAAATCTTGACTTGCGGACTTTGTAATAGCTTAGGAAATGTCTTTAAATTCATAGTTAGCATGTTAATTAGGGTTAGGATTAGGTGTTAATCTTATAACCCAAGTAGGGGCCAATTGGGCCCAAGTTCGGACTGATTTGGGCCAAGTTTGGAGCCCAACTAGTGAGTTGAAATAGTGTAGACGGTGACACCGCCAGAGCCAGGCGGTGGCACCGCCCAACACCCGAGAGCCAGGCGGTGGCACCGCCCAAAACCCGAAGAGCTAGGCGGTGGCACCGCCCAGTACACTGTTAGTGACAGAACTGACAGGCGGTGGCACCGCTAGCTTTGGGAACCGAAGAGAATTCAAATTTTGGAGCCCAAATTTGAATCCTCTTGAGGCCTATAAATACCCCTCAATTCTCAGCAGAGATAATAACTTTTGAGAAGCAATAGATTGAGATAAAAGCCTTAGCAAAGTCTTTAGCAAGTCTTGTTTTCAATTGCTTGAGTGTTCACCTCCTTCTTTCTCGTTGAAACTTTGTAAGAGTGTGAACCACTTGTAAAAAGTTGTAAGAGGGGTATTTGTCCTTCCCCTTCAAAATGATTTGCTAGTGAAAGTTGGGAGCCTCATCGAAGAACGCTTCGCAAGTGGATGTAGGTCATTTTGACCGAACCACTTAAAAATTGGCGTGTTCTCTGGTTTGCATTTACTTATTGCTATTTACCTTACTGCAAACCTTCATACGTGCTTTACTTCCTTATTACTTTTGCTGCACACCTTTACGAACACGCTTTCAAGTTAAGCACTTCCGAGTTCGGTTTTTATCGTACGAAAAAGTTTCCAAAACCGACGTTTTAATCCGCTGTACTAATTCACCCCCCCCTCTTAGTGCCGCTTCGATCCTAATAGGGAACTCGACGTTGTCGTTTAAAAACCTGCTTAGGACTATGTCTTAATTTCATAGTTTGCATGTAATTAGGGTTAGGATTAAGGGTTAATCCTATAACTCGGTTAGGGGCCAATTGAGCCCGAGTTCGGACTGGTTTGGGCCAAGTTTGGAGCCCAACCAGTAAACTGAAATAGTCTAGGCGGTGGCACCGCCCAGAACCCGAAAGGTTGGGCAGTGGCACTGCCCAGAGCCTGAAGTATCAAGCAGTGGTATCGCCAGACTAGGAGGTGGCATCGCCTAGAACCCAAGAGTTCTAGCAGTGGCATCGCCCAAAACCCGAGAATTCTGGCGGTGGCACCGCCAGTACACTGTCAGTATTTGACATTGACAGGCGGTGGCATCGCCAGCATTGGGAAACCCAAAAGAATTCAAATTTGGAGCCCAAATTTGAATCCTCTTGGGGCCTATATAAACCCCATCCTTTCATGCATGAAAGGGCATCAAAACTTAGCATTTATTCTGAGATTTTGAGAGCTTAAAAGTGTTGTAAAAGGTCAAAAGTTCTTCTCCCTCTTTTCTTCCAAGTTTTGATCATTCAAGAGAGGAGTGAAAAATCTGTAAGGGTTATCTCCTAAGCTCGTCAAAAGTAGTGAAATTGTAAAAGGGTGGTTGGCCTTCGCCTATTGAAGGAAGGCCTCTAGTGGACGTTGGTGACCTCATCGGAGGAGGAAGCCAAAAGTGGATGTAGGTCAAGATTGACCGAACCACTCTAAATCTCGGTTTGCATTTACATTTTATTCTCTATCTTAACTGCAACTACTTCCATAGCTTTACTTTAACTGCACTTTGCTTAATCTTAAGTTAAAGTAATTTCCGAATCGACTTTCATACCAAAATCTTTTTTATCGTACGAACGCAGTTTTAAATCGTTGAAAGTTTTCCGCTGCACTAATTCACCCCCCCCCTCCTCTTAGTACTCTTGATCCTAACAATTGATATCAGAGGTCGGTTCACTCTCAATCGGATTAAAACCCAAGAGAGATGACATACGCCGGAATCCAAGAGGGCCACTCTATCATATGTCCACCCATGTTCAATGGGACGGACTACACCTATTAGAAGACCCGAATAAGGATCTTCCTTATTTCAATGGATTTTGAACTTTAGAATCTTGTCGAAAATGGATTTTTGAAGTCTTCTCTTCCAATGATCGATTGGAATGAATTGGAGAAGAAGACTTTCGCTCTTAATGCAAAGGCTATGAATGCCTTATTTTGTGCGCTTGATAAAAACGAGTTCAATCGTGTTTCGGTTTGTGAAACCGCATTTGATGTTTGACATACACTCGAAGTAACTCACAAAGGCACAAGTAGAGTGAAAGAGTCAAAAATCAATCTTTTGATACATTCTTTTAAACTTTTCCGAATGGAACCGAGCGAGACTATTGGCGATATGTACACCCATTTCATGGATGTCGTCAATGGTCTAAAAGGACTCGGCAAAAGTTTTTCGGATTTTGAGCTCGTAAATAAGATTCTAAGATCCCTTCCTAAGAGTTGGGATCCTAAAGTCACTGCTATTCAAGAGGCTAAAGATTTAAATAACTTTCCTCTTGAAGAATTAATTGGGTCATTAATGACCTACGAAATGATTTGCAAAGCTCATGAAGAGCAAGAAGACATCCTTCCAAAGAACAGGAAAGATATGACACTTAGAACTTTCGAAGACCACTTGAGAGAAAACTCAAGTGATGAAGTCTGTGACGATGACTTGGCACTTCTAACAAGGAAATTCAAAAAATTCATTAAAAGAAACAAGCTTAAAAATGACACAAAAAATAAATTTAAACCCAAAAAGGACCAAGTTATTTGCTACGAATGCAAGAAGTCGGGACACTACAGAAGTGATTATCCCCAAGCCAAGAAGAGAACACTAAAGAAGAAGGCGCTTAAAGCAATATGGGATAACTCAAGCGCATCCGAAGAAGAGGAGTCCAACACCGAGCAAGTTGCTCATTACGCCCTAATGGCCATCGGAGATGAGGTAACGAATTTAATTGATGCAGATTTATCATTTGACGAATTACTAAATGCCTTCCATGACTTATTTGATGAATGCAAAACTATTAGTAGAAAATACAAATTGCTAAAAAAGGAGTATGATAGTCTTACTTATAATTTTGATAAATTAAAAACTGAATATCATGATAGTTTAGCTCCATGTAAAAAATGCTATGATCTAGAAACTCTCCAAAAAGAGAACTTGCTACTTAAGGACACCTTGAAGAAATTCGAGGTTGGTAGCAAGTCTTTGAATATGATCCTTACAAATAAGGGTCATGTTCCTAAAAGAAGTAGAATAGGATTTGTGAGAAGTCCTCACCAAAATCCAATCACCTTCATTAAAGGCCCTATCTTATATGTTTGGCACCAAAGCAAATGCAACTTTTGTTGCAAACATGGACATAGAATTTATCATTGTCCATTCAAGAAAGTTAGTCCGAACAAACTGATTTAGGTTCCTAAAGGAACCATGATAAATTCTATGCAATATGATAAACAATTTAGATCAATATTTGAGGCACCCAAAAGTAAATGGGTATCTAAAAATCATCCTTTCTTATAGAAACATATACTATCACAAGCTAGGAGCAAGAGATGGTACCTTGATAGTGGATGCTCAAGGCATATGACCGGAGATCCATCTCAATTCTCTAAGCTCACTAGCATAGATGAAGGCTATGTCACCTTCGGAGACAACAAAAAGGGTAAAATCATTGGCAAAGGAACTATAGGTAACAAATCGTTGTAACTCGCCAAGAGGATTGTTGCAAGTTCAAGAGTTTGTCAGGAGTCCACCGGAGCATCATCAAGGGTTCGTCGGATAGTCACCGGAAGCTCGCCGAAAGAAGCGATTGATGCATCGGAATATGATATGTAGTATTGATGTCTTAATTATCATATTTAGCATGTAGATTAATTTAGGATTGGGAGGTGATCTCATTAACTTAATCTGGGGCCAACTAGGCCCTTGACAGACCCAAATTGGGCCGAATGGATCAGCCCATTCGGATCCAAAATTCCTGGCCGGTAGTGGCACCACCAAGGCCAGCAGTGGTACCGCCCAGAAGACTCGATCTCCCAGGAGTTTTGGGTGGTAGTACTGCCACTGTCAAGCGGTGGTACCACCGGCAGTTATTATTGCCAACGGTCGTACTGTCAGTAATTATTATTGCTAGCGGTGGTACCGCCTGAGCTCGGTCTCCGAGCGATGTCAGGTGGTAGTACTGCCCAGACTGAGCGGTAGTACGACTCGGTGATAGATGACAGGCAGTAGTACCGCCCAATTATGGCGGTGATACCGCCAGGACCTCGGAAATCCGGGAATGGACACTTTTGAGTTCCAAAATCAAACTGATTGGGGCTTATATAAACCCCACCCTTTCTGCATGAAAGGGTAACCGAAAGTTTGCATTTATTCTGAGTATTTGATAGCTTAAAAGTGTTGTAAAAGGCTAGAAGTTCTTCTCTCTCTTTCTTTCTAAGTGTTGATCATTCAAGAGAGGAGTGAAAAGAAGAAAAGCTATAAAAGGAGAAAAGCTGTAAAAGCATGGTTGGCCTTCGCCTATTGAAGGAAGGCCTTTAGTAGACGTTGGTGACCTCGTCGGAGGGGGAAGCCAAAAGTGGATGTAGGTCAAGATTGACCGAACCACTCTAAATCTTGGTTTGCATTTACATTCTGCTCTTTATCTTAACTGCAAACTGCCTCCGTTGCTTTACATCAACTATACTTCCGTTTTGATCTTAAGTTAAAGTTATTTCCAAAACGGTTTTCATCAAAAATAGATTTCATCGTATGGAAGTCGTTTTAACTGACGAAAGCTTTTCACTACACTAATTCACCCCCCTCTTAGTGCTCTTGATCCTAACAATTGGTATTAAGCGGGTTCACTCTTAGTTGGATTAAAACCCAAGAGAGATGACATATGTCGGAAACCAAGAGGGTCACTCTATTACACGTCCGCCCATGTTCAATGGGACAGATTACACCTATTAGAAGACCGAATGAGGATCTTTCTTATTTCTATGGATTTTGAACTTTGGAATATTTTTGAAATAGATTTTCAAAGTTTTCTCTTTCAATAATCGATTAGAATAAATTGGAGAAGAAGACTTTCGCTCTTAATGCAAAGGCTATGAATGCCTTATTTTGTGCACTTGATAAAAACGAGTTCAATCGTGTTTCGATTTGTGAAACTGCATTTGATATTTGGCATACACTCGAAGTGACTCACGAAAGCACGAGTAGAGTGAAAGAATCAAAAATCAATTTTTTAGTACATTCTTATGAACTTTTTCAAATAAAACTAAGTGAGACCATATGTGACATGTACACCCATTTCACGAATGTCGTCAATGGTCTAAAAGGACTCGGTAAAAGTTTTTTGGATTTCGAGCTCGTTAATAAAATTCTAATATTCCTTCCAAAGAGTTGGGACCCTAAAGTCACTACTATTCAAGAGGCTAAAGATTTAGACAACTTCCCTCTTGAAGAATTAATCGGGTCATTAATGACCTACGAAATGACTTGCAAAGCTCATGAAGAGCATGGGGACACCCTTCCAAAGAACAGAAATGATATGACACTTAGAACTCAAGAAGACCACTTGAGAGAAAACTTAAGTGATGAGGACTTTGACGATGACTTGGCACTTTTAACAAGGAAATTTAAAAAATTCATTAAAAGAAATAAATTTAAAAACGACACTAAAAATAAATTTGAATCTAAAAAGGACCAAGTTATTTGATAAGAGAACACCAAAGAATAAGGTGCTCAAAGTAACGTGGGATGACTCAAGCGCATCGAAGAAGAGGAGTCCAACATCGAGCAAGTTGCTCATCATTATGCACTCATGGCCATCGGAGAGGAGGTATCAAATTTAATTGATACAGATTTATCATTTGATGAATTGTTAAATACTTTCCATGATTTATTTAATGAATGTAAAATAATTAGTAGAAAATATAAATTGTTAAAAAAGGAGCATGATATTCTTGTTAATAATTTTGATAAATTAAAAATTGAACATAATGATAGTTTAATTTCATGTATGAAATGCCATAATTTAGAAATTCTCCAAAAGGAGAACTTGCTACTTTGAATATGATCTTTAAAAATATGGGTCACGTTCCTAAAAGAAGTGGAATCGGATTTGTGAGAAGCTCTCACCAAAATCCAACCATTTTCATTAAATGCCCTATCTTGCATGTTTCGTACCAAAATAAATGCAACTTTTGTTGCAAACATGGACATAGAACTTATCATTGTCCATTCAAGAAGATTAGTTCTAACAAATTGATTTGGGTTCCAAAAGGAACTATAAAGAACTCCATACAACATGATAAACAATTTAGATTAGTTGTTGAGGCACCCAAGAATAAATAGGTACCTAAAAATCATCATTTTTTGTAGAAACATATATTACCACAAGCTAAGAGCAAGAGATGACATCTTGCTTTTTGGGTGCTCGATGTTCGTGACCCGAGATCTGAAATAACTCATAACGCTCTCTAGCTAAAAAGACAAAAAAGACGATTAGTAAAATTGAAACTATCAAATGATACCCATATTAATGATGGAATGTTGTGTGATAAACACTTACGTTTGATCCATCAAAATTTTGAAACATGTAAACTCTTATGTATAAATTCCCCTTCACCTATCCTCTAGATTTCCGAATTTATCGGATACACTCCTCCCTAAATTTTTTGGGATTCAACTATATCTTACAAGATCATGAACTTACATCTTGCAAGCCAAGTTTGCATACGAATTCTTGTATGATATAAATCATGAAGTAGTGAGGTTTACAAGCTTGCATGATAAGTCATAAATATGTTGAAAACCCTATATGACATGTGAAGTAGAGTATGTACTTCACAAGATCTATCATTAAACATACAAAATCTCTCATCTTGTGATAGAAATTTTTACACAATTATGTAATTAAGGTTGATTGCTTCACAAATAAAAACTCTCTTCAAATTGAAAACACCCACATCAGCCTACATAGCCCTAAAAAGTAGTGCTCACCACCTGTAGGCGGTTGCACTACCAAGCCAGCGATGCCACCGCCTGCAACCTACTCTCTTTTAAACTCAAGCTAGGCCCGACGGTAGAATTGACCCTAACTCACTCTCTTCTCCTCCTTGCAGCTCTAAACTCTCCTCCAACTCCATTCCTCCCCTTTAGCTGCCCAAAACTACCTATTTCCTGTGAGATCAAGAATCAATCCTACTTCCTCTTGAAGATCTCAACTAAGGTAATCTGTAAAAACCTTTGATTTCTCTTTTGTTTGATCTGCTCTTGCTCATTGTTTATCTTCCTAAATAGCAGTATTTATGAGTTCTAAAAGATCCTCTAGGGACAAAGGGAAGAGGAGATTAGAAGAAAACTTTGATTCCACACTTTTTGATTCAAATCTACATGCCCAAAAATTTGCTTCCATGGAATTTAGACATGTTCATAAACGAAAATATGTTGACTTAGATGAACTTATTTAATAGTTGACTTAGAACTTATTTAATGGTTTACGAATCTAAACCTACTTCTAATCTTGTAAATAAGTGAACCAATCTATCCTAGATTTGTTAGGTTGTTTTATAATAATCTACATGTAGATGAAGAAGAAAGGATGTCGACCTATCTTTTAGGACATCATATATTCATTACGGATAGATCTATTTGTGACATAATAGGCATCCCGGCAAAAGAAGGATGTTGTTATTTTAGAGGAGAATGGGGCGATGAAACAATTGGGACCACTTACATTGATGCTTTAGGAACAATTTTTGGCAATCTCAACTTAATGGTACTTCCTAAAAGTTGTGAACATCTATTACCATTAAACACCAAAATACTTCATCACATCCTAATTAGCATCATTCTCCCTAAACAATACCATCATGATGAAATGAGTCAAATGGAACTAGGAACCAGATCATGAAAGGATATAACAATTATTTTGGTTACCTTATCCAACAAAACATGATAAAAATATCAAAAAGAGACATGATGCTTCCATATGGTGGCATAATCACTAGAATGCTTAATGCCTACGATATTGCAATACCACCCGACGAAGAGGTTATAAAGGTAGATAGATTTAGCATCATAAATAAAAATCTACTTCATCGAATAAGATGTATATTTAAAAATGATATCTGGGTTAGAATGCCTAGAAGAACTGATCCCCCTCAACCTGAACCAGAACCAGAAACGCCAATCTTTAGGAGTAATCAATCTCCTACAACTGGTCCCTTTGAGGAATCATATCCATTTGAGCAAGCTCCTTCATCATCTATCGAAGACATGGGGATTCGGATGGATCGCTTTAAACAAAGACAAGATCAGCTTGTACATCGTCAAGATCAAATTTTATCTGAGCTGCAGCAAATTCATTGACAATTTGACTCTTTATTTAGACATTTTAATTTTCCACCACCTGAATGAGCAGCATATGTATGTATTTAGAAAATGTAGACATAATTCCTTCTTGTCTTGTTGTAAAACTATGTTGTTATAAACTCTTTATGCTACTCACCTCGATCACAATGCCACTTGCTTTAATGATTGCAAATCCTTGATGTGTTTTACTATTGGTATCTACAACTTGATCTATCATTTGGTGAGCATTTACGGAGTTAGGAATATTAATGTTGATTGAACCTCGTTTTCGAATTTTCCTTGAACATCTTTTCATGGTATTTGTTTTCAGATTTTCACTTAAATTCCATGCTGAAAATTTTATACAAATTTGACATGATTGAATGCTTCAATAACATGTTTACTTTAAAAGTTGAAAATTTTGTGCCTTAGTGCTAAAAGTTTCCATGATGAGCATGTTATACTCTCATGATTGTGATTTGAGAAGTTTCAATTATACATCGGATTCTTAATCTTTGAGTACTACAAAGCACTAATAATTTTGTTTCATAATTGTGATTGAAAAGCTATGATAAAATAATTGTCTGAATACATGAATTTGTTGAACTTCGTTTTCGGACTTTTTTGATTCTTTTGATCACTCAAAATTTGGTGCTGAAAATTTCATGATACGAATTTTACATGATGACAAGATTGTGTGCTTTAATAACATGTTTGCTTTAATGTTGGAGATTTTGTGTCTTCATGCTAAAAGTTTCCATGATGATGAACATGTTTACCTTCATGATTGTGACAAAACACTTATCCGAATGCATGAATTTGTTAAATTTCATTTTCGGACCTTCTTGATTCTATGATTAATCACTTAAAAACTCAATCTTATGAATTTTACATGATTATATGCTTCAATAACATGTTGGAAATTGTATATCTTGATGCCAAAAATTTCTATGATGATAAGCATTTTTACCTTTATGATTGTGATCAAAAAGCTATAACAAAACATTGTCCGAATGCATGTTTTGTGCTTCTCTTCCGGACTTAATATATTTCTTGAATGCTTTCATGAGCCTATATCATATCAAGTTTATTTCATATCGATGCTCCATGATTTTTGACATATGGAATTAATTAACAAATGCATCTCTCATGGATTTATCTTTTGAATTTTTAATCGAGAAATGGATTTAATGTAATGATTCTTTCACATGAATTCCTTCTTGATGAAGGAAGATTTTTTTTTTTAGATGAACACTTGCAAGGATTTGATTTCACATGTATATCTTGATCCTTGTAAAAATGAAGCATGATTTAATCTCTTATCGTTTTTAACTTCATTCAAAGTTAGTTCACAATGGCTTTCCTCCTTCATGCAAAACATTAATGACCAAGGAAGAAGTAATGAAAGCTATCTCCTTAATGAACGTTTGAATGATACTATGTCATGATTGCTTGAAAAATAATTTGTATGAATGGTATCTTACCACTTATTGTTGAAAAATGATATGAATCTTTACCACACTTATTACTATGCTTGAAATATGCTTGAATTGTTCTCCTTTTTATTGATGACAAAGGGGGGAAAATATGTGGTAAATTGATGATAGAATTACCATAATTACTATGATTGCCATATTTGAATTATGTTAAGATATCTAAAGCTCAATTTGTAATTTTACAAATTGATATCTTACCATATGATGAATTGCTATAATTGCTATCCTTCATATTTGAAATATAAGACTTGAAAATGGATGTCTTGCCTTGACATCATTTTCAGAAAGATACATCATAATAGGAATCATGATGGGGGTATTGATAAGTTTAAATGAACTTAACTTATTAATATGTCTCTTGAATTCAAAGGCTTTGAATTCAAGAATGACTTATCTCAAGTATGACATATAGATAGGGGGAGTTAAGGTTAACTCCGTCATCAATTGATTGTCATCATCAAAAAGGGGGAGATTATTGAATCTCGAATTTTGATAATGAAGTCAATTATCATTTGGTTATCTAATCTGTATGTTGAGATAAGTGTGCAAGATTAATTATGATGGCAGTAAGACATGCAACAGGTGTTGAGCCAGAGTCATGACCAAGATCACGTTGGGGGTTCGAGAGTTCGTCGAAAGTCCGGATGGTTGTCGGAGGTTCTACGGGAACAATCTGAGAAGTTCAGGAGCTTGCCAAAGAAGCTCGTCGGAACTCGCCAAGAGGATCGTCGCAAGTCTAGGAGTTTGCCGGGAGTACGCAGGAGCATCGCTGAGGGTTCATAGGATGTTCGTTGGAAGTTCGCCGTAAGAAGCGATTGACGCACCGGAACACGATCTGCAGTATTGATGTCTTAATTGTCGTAGTTAGCATGTAGATTAAGTTAGGATTAGGAGGTGATCCCATTAACTTAATCTGGGGCCAACTAAGCCCTTGACAAACCCAAATTGGGCCGAATGGATCAGCACATTCAGACCTAGAATTCCTAGCCGGTGGTGGCACCGCTAGGGTTAGTTGTGGCACCACAAAGGAGACTTAGTCTCCCAAGAGTTCTGGGCGATAGTACCGCCCCTGTCAGGCGGTGGTACCACTTGATCTCGGTCTCCGAGCGATGTTAGGTGGTAGTACCGCCCAAACTGAGCGGTAGTATCGCCCAGTGACAGATGACAAGCAGTAGTACCACCCAGTTATGGTGGTGGTACCGCTAGGACCCCGAAAATCTAGAAATGGACACTTTTGAGCTCTAAAATCAAACTGATTGGGGCCTATATAAACCCCACCCTTTCTGCATGAAAGGGTAATCGAAAGCTTGCTTTTATTCTGAGTATTTGGGAGCTTAAAAGTGTTGTAAAAGGCTAAAAGTTCTTCTCTCTCTTTCTTTCTAAGTGTTGATCATTCAAGAGAGGAATGAAAATCTGTAAGGGTTGTCTCCTAAGCCCGTCAAAAGGAGAAAAGTTGTAAAAGGGTGGTTGGCCTTCGCCTATTGAAGGAAGGCCTCTAGTGGACGTCGGTGACCTCGTCGGAAGAGCAAGCCAAAAGTGGATGTAGGTCAAGATTGACCGAACGACTCTAAATCTCGGTTTACATTTACATTTTACTCTTTATCTTAACTGCAAATTGCCTCCATTGCTTTACATAAACTATACTTCTGTTTTGATGTTAAGTTAAAGTTCTTTCCAAAATGGTTTTCATCGAAAACAAATTTCATCATACGAAAATCGTTTTAACCGACAAAAGTTTTTCGCTACACTAATTCAAACCCCCCCCCTCTTAGTGCTTTTGATCCTAACATTCTACACATTACAACGCCTACTATATATGTGTGACCCTCCAAGCCCAATATTAAGCTGACCATGAGTCATACCTGTCAGAACTTCTCATGGGTTAGTGAATTATTATCTCCATAATTATTTACTCGACTTAGTGATTGCCGACGTACGAGGCCACTACACCGCAGTCCCCAAATGATACAAGAGAATCCAATCCATTAGACCTATCAGTTCTCAATTATCGTATACCTATAGTCCCTCAGCATCTAATATCCCAAAGACTGTATATCGGGTATGGTGCTGTCAAAGCCATACGGTTTCTACTCGAGTCTTGCTCTAATCGAATTCTCTCGGACAACTCTTTCTCTCTCAATTTGAATGACCCTAGCTAGGGATTTATCTAAGCAAGAACACATGAGATATTCCTTTCATAACAATAAGAGTGGATGATCCTCTATCGATACTCAATAGTCCTCGTAAGTTTGTCTACCACTCCCAATAACTGGCTATGCTAGATCTGAAACCTTTAAACATATAAGTCTAGTATCAAAGAATATAGTACTCATACAGGACATCCTTGGTGTCTCAAGTCTAAGGACTAAATACACCACTAGGACTATGGAATCATTGTCTAACAATAAGGTATCATCAACCATCCAGCATTCCGAAAATGGATTAATCAGTGAACTCATTCTCCAATGAGTATCTGTACTGTATCCTTAGTGTCCCCATATGAGTAGCTATGAGACCAACTGCATCCATCATATAGATGGGTATACAACACACTAGTCTGTCCGGTTATCTCGATGTCCCTATCGAGTAACCTATGACTGGAATTATTTATGGTTTGTGTTTAATGATAAATCAGTCTTATTATCATGATCTCATCATGATTTGATTCCCATTGCACAAATCTAAGAACATCACAATATATATAAGTGTATATGCAACAATCAATATAAAGTGATAAAATGCTAAAATATAATAAGCAAAAAGATCGCGTGTCAGGTTATACATGCCATCACTCACATAATTGGCTTATTGGGCACCTATGACTAGCAATCTCCCACTTGACCTAAAGTCAATCACCTATATGTTTGATCCCCATCAGACCCCTGTGATGCTCAAAGACAATATGAGATAATGGCTTTATAAGTGGATTTGCAAATATTATCTTCGGATGGAACTCTTTCCACTGTAACATCTCCTCAGGTCATGATCTTTGGAACCTCCTCAGAACACTTCTGATGAGACCTGGGTTCTCCTATTTGAGCAATCACCCCATAGTTGTCATAATATAAAGGAATTGACTTCTTGCTGCCCGACACGACTTTCAGATCCGTGATAAACTTCTTAATCCAAACTCCCTCCTTCGCTATCTCTACTACAGTATTGTACTCTGTCTCTAAGGTTGAATTAGCAGTAGTATCTTGCTTGGAACTCTTCTAACATACTGCTCTTCCATTTAGGGTGTACATATACCCTAAATTCGACTTGCTATCATTGACATCGGACTAGAAACTCAAGTTCATGTAGCCTTTAACCTTGAGGCTACTACTTTCATATATCAATAAAAGATCCTTAGTTATTCTCAATTACTTAAGGATACACTTTACTACTTTTCAGTGCTCTAAGCTTACATCCACCTGATACTTACTCATGACACTCAGATCATGCGCTATATCAAGCTTGGTAAATAGCATGGCATATATGATAGACTCTATCACTGAAGCTAGGGTATCTTATCCATGTTTTACGAGTCATAGGTGCCCAGCAAGCCAATCATGTGAGTGATGACACATGTGACTTGATACGAAAATTTTCTACTTATTATACTTTGGCATTTATCACTTTATATTGACTATTGAATATATGAATATATATATTGTGATGTCATTGGATTTGTGCAATGGGAATCAGATCATAATGAGATCACGGTAATGAGATGGATTCACCTTTAAACACAGATCCTAAATAATCTCGGTCATAGGTTACTCGAGAGGGACATCGAGATAACCGGACAAACTAGTGTGCTGTATACCCGTCCATATGATGGATGCAGCTGGTCTCATAGTTACTCATGTGGGGACACTAATGATATAGTACAAGTGCTTATTGGAAAATGAGTTCACTGATTGACTTGCTTAAAGAATACTAGATGGTTGATGATGCCTTATTGTCAGACAGTGATTCCGTAGTCCTAGTGGTGTATCTGGTCCTTAGACTTGGGATACCAATGATGTCCTATATGAGTGCTCCATTCTTTGATACTGGACTTATAGGTTTAGATGTCCCAAATCTAGTACAACTGATCATTGGGAGTTGTAGTCGATCTTATGAGGGCTATTAAGTGTCGATAGAGGATCATCCACTCTCGGCATCATGAGAGGAATTTCCCATGTGTTCTTGCTTAGACAAATCTTTAGTTAGGGTCATTCGGATTGAGAGAGAAAAAGTTCTCCGGGAGAATCTGATTAGAGCGAGACTCGAGTAGAAACTATATGGGTCTGACAGCACCATACCTGGTATATGGTCTCTGGGATATTAGATGGATAAGAGACTATAGGTACATAATAATTGAGGACAAACAGGTCCAGTGGATTGGATTCCCTTGTATCGTTTGGGGACTACGGCGTTGTGACCTAGTACGTCCATAGTCGATGAGTCAAGTGAATTATTATGGAGATAATAATTCACTAAGACAAAAGGAGTTATGATATGTATGACTCATGGTCAGCTCAATATTGGGCCTAGAGAGTCACACACATATGGTAAGCATTGCGATGAGTAGAGGTTCGGATATGAGATATCCGTTGGAGCTCCTATCTTATTGGATATCCAATAAGCCCCTGAATTATTGGATCCCATGGACGAGATCGAATAAGAGCCCATGAGAGATTATTGGATAGATATCCACTAATCTAAAAGGCTTGGGTTATTTGATGTAAATCCAATACCCTATAGGGGAGGATCCATTAGGGTTTGATAGGGGACCTTTATAAATAGGAGGAATTCAGTGTTAGGATCGGAGCGGCACTAAGAGGGGGGGTGAATTAGTGCAGCGGATTAAAACGTCGATTTTGGAAACTTTTTCGTACGATAAAAACCGAACTCGGAAGTGCTTAACTTGAAAGCGTGTTCGTAAAGATGTGCAGCAAAAGTAATAAGGAAGTAAAGCACGTATGAAGGTTTGCAGTAAGGTAAATAGCAATAAGTAAATGCAAACCAGAGAACACGCCAATTTTAAAGTGGTTCGGTCAAAATGACCTACATCCACTTGCGAAGCCTTCTTCGATGAGGCTCTCAACTTCTACTAGCAAATCACTTTGAAGGGGAAAGACAAATACCCCTCTTACAACCTTTACAAGTGGTTCACACTCTTACAAAATTTTAGCAAGAAAGAAAGGGAGGTGAACACTTAAGCAATTTGAAAGTAAGACTTGCTAAGGCTTTGCTAAGACTTTCTTTCACTCTATTGCTTCTCAAAAAGTTATTCTCTCAGCTGAGAATAGAGGGGTATTTATAGGCCTCAAGAGGATTCAAATTTGGGCTCCAAAATTTGAATTCTCTTCGGTTCCCGAAGCTAGCGGTGCCACTGCCTGTCAGTGGCGGTGCCACCGCTTGTCAGTTTTGACACTGACAGTGTACTGGGCGGTGCCACCGCCTAGATCTCGGGTGCTGGGCGGTGCCACCGCCCAGACCGACGGTGCCACCGCCTGACTCTCGGGTGCTGGGCGGTGCCACCGCCCAGACCGGCGGTGCCACCGCCTGACTATTTCAACTCACTAATTGGGCTCCAAACTTGGCCCAAACCAGTCCGAACTCGGGTCCAATTGGCCCCTACTTGGGTTATAAGATTAACACCTAATCCTAACCCTAATTAATGTGCTAACTACGAATTTAAAGACATTTCCTAAGCTATTACAAAGTTCGCAAGTCAAGACTTCTTCCGGCGAGCTTCCGGCAAACTTCCGGCGGTCTTCCGAAAAACTCTCGAAAACCATTCTACGGACTCTCGACAAGCTCCGAGACTTCACGATTTGATCTTGGCGAGTTTCGACGAGCTTCTTCGGCAAGCTACGATCTTTCTCGGTGAGCTCCACTAACTTCCGACGAACCTTTCTGCGAGCTTCCGAAAAACCCTTCGGTAAGCTCCCTACTCATTCTCGGCTAGTTCCGATAGCATTCCCGATGAACCTTCGGACTTCCGTCGAACTCTCGAACTCCCAACGAATTCTTCGCGCTTGACTCCGGCACTTTGTTTTGCTTTATGTCTTCATCGTTATCGTAGTTAATCCTGCACACATAAGCCAAAACTCTACTCCGATCTAGACAATTATTACAACGCGAATTGACATTCTGTTGCCCGGCATGTCATTGGTTGACACTTCGTCCGATTCTTCAGCGCATCGTTCTCTCTTGCGGCTTGTTGCCCAATCGGCGGTTAACCTCCGCAACCCCGATATCCTTGGTGCAATTCCGCTCTCCTTGGCCCGATGCCCAACGTCCGAAGCATTCTACCGTCCAATATCCTGACGTGATCTCCTCCGACGCAACGTCAATTCCTTCTGCGTCAACTATCTAATCCTGATCGAGTAGACCTGCATCACTCAAAATGCAGTTAAACATCTAAACACAATCAATTAGTTTAATCATCAAAATCCAAGATTCAACAATCTCCCCCTTTTTGATGATGACAACTAATTGATGACTGCCGGAGTTAACCTTAACTCCCCGGAGTTTAACCAAACTTCCCCTATCAATATGCCATTGATAGAACACTTGGATTATCCCAAATCCAAGCAACATTCATCACATGTTATGAAAAACATTTAAACCATCATGCAAATATATAAAATATTCAATTCAATGCATGAAGTCATCAATATACTTCTCCCCCTATGTCATCAACAAAAAGGAGAAGTAGCTCTAGCTATTTTAAAAGATATTCAAGTTTTTGTAACGTGAAGCTAGATTTTCATCACAATATATAAGCACAAAAGCATAGTAAGATTCTTAAGTTCAATCATGGCAATTCAACCCTTGCTTCTTGTGCAAGATTGCACTTTACTTTTCTTTGCATGTTCTAACTAGCAAAAGCTTTCTCCCCTTTGTTTTTGTCAAAAAGTAGGGAAGAGTACAAGCTAGCCAGCATTTGCCTTGAGCTAGCAATCTTTCTCCCCCTATGTCATTGCCGAAAAGAAGGAGAGGAACCAATGATTTAGATTTTTACATAAATTATGAATTTGCATTAATCAATATTTCAATCATCACATGATACATACAAGACAAAAATGCAAAGAAATCATGTCATGAAAGACATCAATTGTTAAACATGATATGATAATAGTCTCATAAATTTCAATTTGCAATACATGTGATACATTGCGATACTAAAAAATTTAATGCGATGCTTTTAAGGATATCAACCTATTTTTGATACAAAGCATGGCAAGAGCAATTATATTGCAAGTTTTCTAAGTTTTACAATTTTTGCTTCTTTTGAGATAGCAATTCTTTGCTTCTCTACAAGCTAGCAACTTTTACGATATGCAAGTTTTACTACATACAAGCTAGCAAATTTTACAATATTTTTAGAACATGCAAGCTAGCAGTTTGGAGATGTTCAAGAAAGCAACCCTTACTTCTTAAAATATACAAGTTTGCTAGATGTGCACGTTAGCATGTTTTGCTTATTGAGATAGGCAAGATAGTGATGTTCAAGAAGACAACTTTTGCTTCTTGAAATAAGCAAGTTAGCAATCTTTGCTACTTAAGATAGGCAAGCTAGCAATCAAGTTTTTGCATCTTCTTAATTTATGCAAATTAGTTATCTCCCCCTTTGTCATTGTCAAAAAGAAGGGAAGACCCTTTACATCAATTATGACAAAGATAAGTATCAATCTTATTTGTGCATCATTATATTTTCAAATTAGAATATGCACATTTTCAAAAACCTTATATTTCATTAATGCACGATATTGAATAAATCGATCAACATTATGAGGATATCATACATGATACTAAAATTTTTAACTATTTATAAACATTTTGATCATGATACCAAACATTCATCATTTAGAGCATTCATGACACAAAACATTAAATCAACATTTATAATACATCATTTTAGCAACAATTCATAGTATTTTAAATCATGATTTACATCATATGCGATACATCACATCATAATTAGAAAACACAAGTATTGCATGGATCATTGTAAATCATAAATGTTTCATATTATGATGGTATCAACTTGTCAAATTATATCCTACCATGCATGATCAAAACTTTTCATTTGTATTATTTCATTCATTGGGAAGATTCTCCTCTTAGGTAAATAAATCTAGGAGAACAACATGAATTAAGGGAGATATAACATGATTGAAGCATTGAACATGATTCATATTTAAAATGTGTCTCATGTCATAAGTATGAATCAAGCATTTGTGAAATCCGAAATCATCCTCAAAGTCACATTCAATAAATTCATACATGACAAGCATAGATTTATTGAAAAGTCGATAAGATAGAGGATCGCATTTCATTTTTATAAATTTCTATTCATGTGATTTGCTTCTTATAAGCATGCCTTTACCTTTAATAAAACAAGTGTCAACATTTAAGACGGAAAGGTAAATTTCATAAAACAAATCATCAAGCATGATTCCATGATAACATCCTTTTAATATCTTGATATTCATCATCAAGTATGATTTCAAAAAGTATGTTCAAGAGAAATCATTAAGACCAAATGTATGATACACTCATTTATTTTCAAAATATTCATCATGTTTATTTTTATGAGATTCACAAGATTGGTAAAATAAATTCATTAATCTCAATAGGATAGAAAATTCATTTCCATTTCATACAATTGATTTCATGTGAGGGTATTCAAGTCTTTTGTGAAAACATGTATCATCATTTAAAATCGAAACATAAGTTTCGTCATGAAGCCGTCAAGACCAAACACATCATGATATCACATCTATCATCAAAAGACTATCAAGAAATTCATACATAGATGTACATGCACTATGTCATCTTAATTCGTCATAAAAATGATTAGACCAAAAACATGTTAATCTAAAATGAGAGTCTCAAATCAACATTTACTTCAAAATCTCATGCATGACATAAAATCATCAAGATACACATGCATGGATTAATCCTAAACATTATCACATATCACATAATTATCATCCTTAATGTTGCATACATCATTCAACATTTCAAAACATAACATGCATGAAACCTTAGCAATATACTTTTCATGATCAAAATTTTTAATTTTTCAAAGATGCTAAAGAGAAAAACATGATATAATTTTTTTTTAAAAAATAATTTTTTATTTCCTATTCCTACTATCTAAACTAAGCACTCATGAAAAACTTCAAGTAATTTCAAAATAATTCAAGAGAGTTGAGTTACTTACCTTGTAGTCGAAGCCCATCAAAGCCCAATTCGCCATTTCACCTTTGGAAGTTCTTGATTCATCCTTGGTTGCCTTCCTCTTCTTTGGCCTCTTTCTCCGTTCAAGTTCATTGTTTATTTTAGATTTTTGTTTAATGAACTTATTAAGATTTAGTGTACGAAGTTCAAGTTCATCATTGTCCTCATCACTTGAGTCATCGCTCAAGTGGTATTCATTTGTCCGGAGTTCCAAATCCTTCCTATTCTTTGGAAGGTGGTTCAAGTGCTCATTGGGTTCAAAAGGTTCCAAAAGTGTCATTTCATAGGTCATTAATGACCCGATTAATTCTTCTAATGGAAAATCATTTAAATTTTTTGTCTCTTGTATTGCGGTTATTTTAGGATCCCACCTTTTTGGAAGGGATCTTAAGATCTTACTTATGAGATCAAAATTCGAAAAAGATTTACCAAGAACTCTTAGATTATTGACGACATCCGTGAAACGGGTGTACATGTCGCCTATAGTCTCGCTTGGTTGCATTCGAAAAAGCTCAAAATCATGCAATAAAATGTTAACTTTCGAGTCTTTGACTCTACTAGTTCCCTCGTGCATGATTTCAAGTGTTCGCCAAATATCAAAAGCCGTTTCGCATATAGAAATCTGATTGAACTCATTTTTGTCCAAAGCGCAAAATAAGGCATTCATAGCCTTTGCGTTTAAAGAAAAATACTTCTTCTCCAAATCTGACCATTTGTTCATTGGTTTAGAGGGAAGTTGAAAACTGTTTTCAACAGTATTCCATAAATCCAAGTTCATAGAAATCAAGAAAACTCTCATTCGAGTTTTCCAATAAGTGTAGTCCAATCCGTTAAACAACGGTGGACGAAAAACCGAAAAGCCCTCTTGAAAGCCATGAAGAGCCATTTCTCTCGGGTGTAAATCCGAAATGAGAAATACCGGGCTCTGATACCAATTGTTAGGATCGGAGTGGCACTAAGAGGGGGGGTGAATTAGTGCAGCGGATTAAAACGTCGGTTTTGGAAACTTTTTCGTACGATAAAAACCGAACTCGGAAGTGCTTAACTTGAAAGCGTGTTCGTAAAGATGTGCAGCAAAAGTAATAAGGAAGTAAAGCACGTACGAAGGTTTGCAGTAACGTAAATAGCAATAAGTAAATGCAAACCAGAGAACACGCCAATTTTAAAGTGGTTCGGTCAAAATGACCTATATCCACTTGCGAAGCCTTCTTCGATGAGGCTCCCAACTTCCACTAGCAAATCACTTTGAAGGGGAAGGACAAATACCCCTCTTACAACCTTTACAAGTGGTTCACACTCTTACAAAATTTCAGCAAGAAAGAAAGGGAGGTGAACACTTAAGCAATTTGAAAGTAAGACTTGCTAAGGCTTTGCTAAGACTTTTTTTCACTCTATTGCTTCTCAAAAAGTTATTCTCTCAGCTGAGAATAGAGGGGTATTTATAGGCCTCAAGAGGATTCAAATTTGGGCTCCAAAATTTGAATTCTCTTCGGTTCCCGAAGCTAGTGGTGCCACCGCCTGTCAGTGGCGGTGCCACCGCCTGTCAGTTTTGACACTGACAGTGTACTGGGCGGTGCCACCGCCTGGATCTCGGGTGCTGGGCGGTGCCACCGCCCAGACCGACGGTGCCACCGCCTGGCTCTCGGGTGCTGGGCGGTGCCACCGCCTGGCTATTTCAGCTCACTGGTTGGGCTCCAAACTTGGCCTAAACTAGTCCGAACTCGGGTCCAATTGGCCCCTACTTGGGTTATAAGATTAACACCTAATCCTAACCCTAATTAATGTGCTAACTACGAATTTAAAGACATTTCCTAAGCTATTACAAAGTCCGCAAGTCAAGACTTCTTCCGGCGAGCTTCCGGCGAACTTCCGACGGTCTTCCGAAAAACTCTCAGAAACCATTCTGCGGACTCCCGACAAGCTCTGAGACTTCACGATTTGATCTTGGCGAGTTTCGACGAGCTTCTTCGGCAAGCTACGATCTTTCTCGGTGAGCTCCGCGAACTTTCGACGAACCTTTCTGCGAGCTTCCAAAAAACCCTTCGGCAAGCTCCCTACTCATTCTCGGCTAGTTCCAACAGCATTCCCGATGAACCTTCGGACTTCCGTCGAACTCTCGAACTCCCAACGAATCCTTTGCGCTTGACTCCGGCACTTTGTTTCGCTTTATGTCTTCATCGTTATCGTAGTTAATCCTGCACACACAAGCCAAAACTCTACTCCGATCTAGACAATTATTACAACGCGAATTGACATTCTGTTGCCCGGCACGTCATTGGTTGGTACTTCGTCCGATTCTTCAGCCTATCGTTCTCTCTTGCGGCTTATTGCCCAATCAACGGTTGACCTCCGCAACCCCGATATCCTTGGTGCAATTCCGCTCTCCTTGGCCCGATGCCCAACGTCCGAAGCATTCTACCATCCAATATCCTGACATGATCTCCTCCGGCGCAACGTCAATTCCTTCTTTGTCAACTGTCTAATCCTGATTGAGTAGACCTGCATCACTCAAAATGCAGTTAAACATCTAAACACAATCAATTAGTTTCATCATCAAAATCCGAGATTCAACATTCAATAGTTCATAGGCTATAACCTTTGCTTGCCTCACCTATTCTCCTCCCCTTCTCCACCTCAGAGTAGGCCTGGAGTCTTGAGGAGTGTCATCGCAGCCCTGTTGTGTGAATCACCGCTAGAGAAGAGGACGCTTGACCTCCTTCACCCTCTCCTAGAGATCTGCAAGGAAACAAGGATATACAATCTCCCTAGGTAACATAATATATTCTATACACAATTTGTTTTGCGGATTTTTATGCACTAATCTTTGCACGATGATGAACATCTTTTTGGGAAATTGGGATTTTATTTTCTTGTTCTTCCGCTGCACATATAATGTCACTCCCAAGATTTCCCAACATGTTTGCCCTTTCTTTAAGAGTCTTTGGGGACATACACTTACAAAGCGATATCCCATGTCTCATCAATATGAGACATCTCTTGAAATTTTTTATTCTAAACCTTTTGACAATGGTGTTTATGTACTTAGACTGGGACAAGCCAAGTATCCCCTCGGATCTATCTCTATGGATCCAAATCCCCAAGATATAGGATGCTTCCCCTAAGTCCTTCATGGAGAAGTGTCTAGATAAACTAACCCTTTACTATGAATAACATTCCTACATCATTCCCAATGATTAGGATGTCCTCCATATATAACACTAAGAAGGTGATAGCGCTCCCACTTACCTTTCTATACATGCAAGTCTCATCTTCGTTCTTAAACAAGTTATAAGATCTAATTACCTCATTAAATCTTATATTCCAACTTTGGAAAGCTTGCTTCAGTCTATAAATGGACCTTAGTAACCTACACATCTTATTTGGGTAGTCCTTAGACACGAATCCTTCAAGTTGTATCATATACACCTCCTCCTCATGGTTGCCATTAAGGAATGTGATTTTCACATCCATTTGCTAGATCTCATAATCATAATGTGCCACAATAGCCAATAGAATTTGGATGGATTTTAGCATAGCTACGGGTGAGAAGGTTTCGTCATAGTCAACACCTTGCCTTTGACAATATCCCTTACCCACTAGCCTTGCTTTACAGGTCTACCATTCCATCTATCCGATCTTCTTCTGAAGATCCATTTGCAACCAATGGATATAATACCCTTGGGTACATCAACTAGGTTCCAAACTTTGTTGGAGTACAAGGATAGACCCTATTGTTGAGGCATAGGGTATTCTATCCATGTTCGCCCTTTCTTTGGCATGAGACCTCTCTTGGAATTTTCCATGCTAAACTTTTGACCATGGTGTCTATATTTGGACTGGGAATAAGCCAAACATCATCTTGGATCTATCTTTATAGATCTGAATCCCCCAAGATATATGATGCTTCCTCTAAGTCCTTCATGGAGAAATGTCTAGATAACCAAGTCTTTTATATAGATAGCAGTCCTACATTATTCCCAATAATCAGGATGTCATCCACATATAACACCAAGAAGGTGATAGCACTCCCACTTACTTTCTTGTAAACACAAGGCTCATCTTCGTTCTTAACGAAGTTATAAGATATGATTGCCATATCAAATCTTATGTTCCAACTTCGGGAAGCTTGCTTTAGTCCATAAATGGAACTAAGCAACCTACACACCTTATTTGGGTAGCCCTTAGACACAAATCCCTCAGGTTTGTATCATATACACCTCTTCATCGAGGTTGCCACTAAGGAATATGATTTTCATGTCCATCTATCAAATCTCATAATCATAATGTGCCACAGTAGCTAATAGATTTCAAATGGATTTTAGCATGGTTAGGGGTGAGAGGGTTTCGTCATAGTCAACACCTTGCTTTTGACGATACCCCTTAGCCACTAGACTTGCTTTATAGGTCTCTATCTTTCCATCTACTTCGATATTCTTCTTAAAGATTCACTTGCAATTGACGGGTACAACACCCTTAGGTGCATCAACTAGATTCAAAATCTTATTAGAGTACATTGAATCCATCTTAGAATTAATGGCTTCTTGCCACTTCCCGGAGTCTATACTCGTAATAGTCTCCTCGTATGTCTGAGGATCATTATCCTCAACATCCTCTCCTCTAATATGTCCCACATATCTTTCAGGAGGATGAGATACTCTGCCGGACCTACGTAAAGTCGGAACTTGTGTGCTAGGTACTTGAACAGGCTCGGGCTGTGGAGTAGTGCTTGAGCTAGGTTCTTCAACCTCGCTCAACTCTATCATGCTCCCACTGTCTCCGCTAAGAATGTGTTCTTTCTCAAGAAACACCGCTCTTTTAGCTACGAAGACCTTTTGGTCATCGGAATGATAGAAATAATACACACAAGTTTCTTTAGGATATCCCACGAACTTGCACCTCTCCGTCCTGGATTCCAACTTATCGGGGTTGTGTCTTTTAACGTAGGTAAGACAGCCCTAAATCTTAATAACCTTAAGATCAAACTTTTTCTCTTTTCATATATCATATGGTATAGACACTACCGATTTAGTTGGAACTCTATTTAGAAAGTAAATTGTGGTCTCTAGGGCGTATCCCCAAAATGAGATGGGTTGGTCAGCGAAACTCATCATGGACCACACCATATCTAATATTGTATAATTCCTCCTTTCAGATACACCATTGAGCTGAGGTGTATAAGGAGGTGTCCATTGGGATAGAATCTCATGGTCCTTGAGGAACTGGATGAACTCTGTACTCAAGTACTCACCTCCTCGATCTGATCAAAGAGTCTTTATACTCTTTCTGGTCTAGTTATCCACTTCATTCTTATACTCTTTAAATTTATCAAAAGCCTCGAACTTGTACTTCATCAAGTACACATGTCCATACCTTGAGAAATCAGGAGTAACCACCAATGACATGAGTTGACATGGGTCTACATACATCATTATGTATGAGTTCCAACAGTTTATTGGCTCTCTCTCTAGTTCCACTAAGAGGAGAGTTGGTCAGTGTGACTCACAGTCAAATGGATCTAGATATCCATCCTTTAGCAACTTTTGGATCTTTCCCTCATGGATGTGACTTAGTCTACAATGCCACAAGTATGCACTGTTCACCTCATCTCGTTTCCTCTTAGACACACTTACATTCATGATATATGGAGCAGTGTTTAGCATAAATAAACCATTATACAGTATTCATCTTGGCAATCTCCTAGGCTTTGTCAAAATCTACAATAAATTACAAATGTGATAAGCACTATCGGTATCCAATACCCATGCACTATCACAAAAATCTTTGAACTGGAGACTAATCATGAATGTACTTGAAGCATCTCCAAGCTTCAGTTTCACCCTCTCTGCAAGATACTCTTTGCAGTTCCTCTTCTAATGCCCATATTTGCCGTAGTGGAAGCACTAGCCTTTGTCTTTTGCTAGGTCTTTCTTAGCAACATTTGCTTTACCTGGTTGCCCTTGCCCTTGTCCTTGCCCTTGCCCTTCTTAAGGGACTTTTTTGCTTTCCTTTTCTTTCTAGTCTCACCAGTATAGAGAACTAGCTTCTCTTTCTTGATAGTGCTCTTTGCCTCCCTCAACATATTGAGGAGCTTAGGGAGAGTCACCTCAAGCTTGTTCATATTAAAATTCATTATGAACTGTGAAAAGGAATCTGGTAGGGACTAAAGCACAAGATCCACACATAGGTCATCCTCTAGGACCATTCCTAGACCTGTGAGTTTCTCTATCTACTCAATTATTTTTAGGACATGGTTCTGAATCGATGTCTCCTCAGTCATCCTAGCGCGGAAGAGGCTCTTGGATATCTCATATCGTTGAGTCCTTCCCTATTCCTTAAACAGTTTGCGGAATGTAGGTGAATGGATTTAACATCCATTTTTTCATGCTATCTTTGTAACTCAGGAGTCATAGAGCCCAATATATAACACTAAGTAAGAGTGAAGTCATCTATGTATTTCACATAGCGAGCGATCTCATCCTCGGTTGCCCCTTCCTTAAGTGTAGGCATCACTGTATCAAGGATGTACACGATTTTCTACGCCATAAGAACAGTTCTCAAGTTACGAAGCCAATCTATATAATTCGAATCAGTGAGCCGGTTGACATTAAGTATGCCACGTAAGGAATTTGAAAGCAACATTTTGTGAAAATAAAGATGTAGTAGAAATAAATAACATGCAGATTTTACAAAAAAATAAATAATCAAGATATGGACTTCTATCTTAATCTACTCCTATTATTTTACTAGCGAGTCACGCGACACCCTCAACATGTGAAACGAAAGTCTCTGGCAGACTTCTAGTGGAGATCGAGATCCAATCAGCGTCTTAGTGTAACCTTGAGGGACTCGACCAATCACAGTAAGCCCAAAAGGTAGGCAACTATTGTCGATCACAACTCCTTGTGATTCTCATCCTGTTCGGCCTCCGAACCACCATGGTCTTTTGGGACTCGACCAACCATGATATTCGATTAAGTCAACATCATCGTTACAAGATGAGTTTGATTATATGATATACCATCGAGTGACTCAACCAAGCATACCATGTCCTTAGGTCATTGGTGACATCTCTATGTCGTAGGCAAGACAGCGAATCATGATATAGGTGAGCCTCGAGGGACTCAACCAACTTAACCTACATCGAGAATTGGTCTCTACCTATAACGATGGAAGGCCACATGGGTCAATCTAATTGCCTCACATTTACCAACTTAATATTATCGAGAAAGGGATTTATTTGATTTAGTCTCCTAATATGACATGTCACACACATACATATTTAATATATATCTACATCGCATACAAATATATATACATATCTAGTGGGTGTACAAGTAATCACACATCACATGAGTAATCACACCAAATGATCATGGACCATAGCCTAATGTGATTAGGCCCGAGCTAGTGGGCTTAATCACTCACATAAGATCTATGTGTGCAGCGATGCATCTTTATGCCCTGTGATCGTCCATCTCATTCTCGTTGATTTTGTCAGCATCTTGACGCATCTCTATGCATCGCGATCGTCCATCTCGTGGGTCATGCTATCACTTCCACGCTCCTAATGTGCCTCATCATGTGATTACAACATAATCATAGGCACTCAGGCTCGACAATAAACGAGAAATAAAACAGAGGTTTACAGGCCCCAATAATAATAATCACAAGTACACACATCACACAGTCCATAATCATATGTCCAAATATCATATATCACATGTAAATATTATTATGTAGGACTAATAGATAATAATAATAATAATAATAATAATAATAATAATAATAATAATAATAATAATAATAATAATTAATATTTTTATAAATTTAGGACATATAGGGAATTTTCTGAATTCTAAGAGGTATTTTGGTAATTTGGATAAAAGTATAAAACTGAAATTTCTCAAATTCATAGGGGTAAAATTATCTTTTTGCCCAAATCCCTAATCCCCTACTCTTCTCCCCTATTGTGTTGTCGTCGTCGCCACCCTACTAGTGGCGGTCATTGTAGGGGCGGGGGACGTCACCCTTGCTCACGGGCAGCTCGCCCGCGGTTGTTGTGCTTGCGGACGACACTACCCCTGTGTTGAATCTCGGATTTTATGATGAAACTAATTGATAGTATTTATGATTTGATCTGCATTTTGAGTGACATAAGAAGCTTCGATTAGGGAGAGAAAATTAAAGCAAGAAGAATCATGTTGGGCCAAAGAAAAACAAGTTAGAAGATTGGACATCGAGCTGAAGGAAATTGGAGTTGTGGAGGTCAACTGACCGATTGGGCAATAGGCCGCAAGAGAGAGCAATGCACCGAAGAATTGGATGAGGCATCGATGAACCAATGACATGTTGGACAACATTTGATTGGCTTTGTAATAATTGTCTAAATCGAAATAGGTTTTAGACATAATTGGGTTGGAATTGGGCCAACTCAATTATGGGCCAATTGGGCCCAAGTTTGGGCTATGTTGGGCCAAGTGAAAGGCCTAAACAATGACCCAATAGATAGAACCATCAGTGGCATAGTCTCCGAGACTATGTTAGGGAGTGGTAACGCTAGTCTGAGCGGTGGTACCACCCAAACTCAGTCTTCAAGACTATCTAATAGGTGGTGTTACCGTCTAGACACAGTCTCCCAAGCGGTGGTACCGCCACCACCCAAACTCAGTCTTCAAGACTATCTAATAGGTGGTGTTACCGTCTAGACACAGTCTCCCAAGCGGTGGTACCGCCCATCATAGGCGGTGGTACCACTAGTACCCGGAAGACTTGGGATAAGACTAGTTTTGGCTCTAAGTTTGAATCTATTTGGAGCCTATAAATACCCCTCTCATCCCTGGTTAACACATACAAGAATTGAGAGGAAAAAAAAATAAAAACGCTGTTGTAATATTATGAGAACTCCTCTCAAGCTTTAAGTGTTAGTCTTATTTAAGAGAGGAGTGAAGGGGGTTGTAAAGGTTCTCTTATGATCCTGTCAAAAGGAGAATCGAGTTGCAAGGGTAATTGATCTTCGCCCATTGAAGGAAGATCGTTAGTGGATGCCGATGGCCTCGACCAAAGAGGAATCGGGAGTGGATGTAGGTCTGACGACCGAACCATTATAAAACTCAGTTTGTATTTTCATTTTTACAATTTATCTTTACTGTAAACTGCCTTACCTACTTACTAGTTTCACTATGCTTACAAACGAGATTTGAAGTTATCTTTTCGATATTAGTTTTATCGAACGAAGAATTTTTCAAACCAGTGATTTTATCCGCTGCACTAATTCAACCCCCCTCTTAATTCCACTCTTGATCCTAACAATTAGTATCAAAGCCACGTTATTTCTCATTTGGATTAGCACCCAAGAGAAAGGCTCTCTTTAGCTTTCAAGAGGGCTTTTCTATCGTTCGTCCTCCCATGTTCAATGGGACGGACTACACATATTAGAAAACACAAATGAGAGTTTTCTTGATTTATTTATATTTTAATATTTTAAATATCATTAAAAAAATTTTCAAAGGTCTTCTCTTCCAATGAATGATTGAATTGATTGGGAGAAGAAGACTTTTTCTTTAAATGCTAGAGTTATGAATGCTCTATTTTGTGCCTTAAACAAAAATAAATTCAATCAGGTTTCTACTTGTGAAATGGTTTTTGATATTTGGAACACACTCGAAATCATACATGAAGGCACTAGTAGAGTTAAATACTATAAAATAAATATTTTGATGCATGATTTTAAATTATTTCATATGGAACCAAGCGAGACTATTGGAGACATGTACACCCGTTTTACGGATGTCGTCAATAGTCTAAAAGCTCTTGGTAAAAGTTTTTCGAATCTTGAACTTGTGAATAAAGTTTTATGATCACATTCTAAAAATTAGGATTCAAAAGTAATGACAATACAAGAATCAAAGAACTTGAACTATTTTCTGATTGAAGAACTTATCGGGTCTTTGATGACCTATGAAATGACTTTTATGTGGCACTTGATAAACTTGAGAACAACCTTCCAAAGAAATGAAGGATTTGACACTTCGAACAATAGAATACCACTTGAGTGATGACTCAAGTGATGATGATGATGACCTTGAACTTTTCACAATAAAGCTTAAGAAGTTCTTAAAATAAGAATCAAAAAGTAAAAATAAACTTAAAAAGAAGATGCTACAAAAGAAGAAGAAAACAGTCAAGGTGGCTTGGGACGAATCAAGTTCATCCGACAAAGGCGAGGTGGCAAACTACGCCTTAACGACTTTCGATAACAAGGTAACCAAAATCCCTTTACTTTATTTTGAAATTATATGATGCATTTCATGAGTTGTTTTTAAAATAGTTTAGAAAAATTATATATAATTTTTTTAAAAAATTGCATGATATAAGGAAAATATTAAAAGTTTTGGGATAATGCTTATCTTTCTAGTGATTTTGAAAAATAAAACAAATTAAGCATGACAATTGCATATTAACTCCTAGCACTAAGTATGATGAGTTTGTTAGGAAAGCAGTCGGCACTACAAAGGGGGGTGAATTAGTACAGTGGATAAAAACATCGGTTTTGTAAAATCTTCGTTCGTCGAAAATCGAACTTAGAAATATGCTTGACTTGAAGTGTGTTCATAAACATATTGAAAGTAGTAAGTAAGTAAAGTAGTTTGCAGTAGAGTAAATTGCACAAAAGAAACGCAAACCAGATTTTTATAATGGTTCGGTCATCGTGACCTACATCCACTTCGTCGATTCCTCTTCCGTCGAGGCCACCGAAATCCACTATCGGTCTTCTTTCAATGGGTGAAGACCAACTATCCTTTTACAGCTCAATTCTCCTTTTACTAGGTTTAGGAGATAACCTTTACACCCCCACATACTCCTCTCTCAAACTATTCTAACACTTATAACTTTGAGAGGAGTTCACGCAAGATTGTAGCAGCGTTTTCTTTCTTTTTCACTCTCAATACTTGTATATGTTAACTAGAGATGAGAGGGGTATTTATAGGTCTGAAGTTGATTCAAACTTGAAGCCTAAAAACATCTCATCCCGGGTTTCCCGGGTCCTGGCGGTGCCACCACCTATAGCACTGCCATTGGGCAGTACCATCTTTTGGGAGGCTGTGCTAGGCAGTACCACCCCCCAGACTGGTGGTACCACTACCTGACACTAACACTGGGCGGTACCACCGCTTGACATAGTCTTGGAGATTGTACGATGACGGTGCCACTTGTTGAGTTATTATTTGGGCCTTTCATTAGGCCCAACACAGTCTTTATATGGGCTCAACTGGCCCCTAATTGGTTGGCCTAATTTCAATCCCAATTATGTGCTAACTATGAATTCTAAGATATTTACTAAGCTAAACAAGTCCGTAAGTTAAGTTTTCTTCCGTCGAGCTTCCGGCGAACTTCCGACAATCTCTTGGCAATGTTCCAGCGGATTCTTGGCAAGCTCCTGGACTTTACGATGATCTTCTTGGTGAGTTCTAATGAGCTTCTTTGGCAAGCTCCAGGACTTCTCAGTTAATTCTGATAGAACTTTCGACGAACGTCCAGTCTTCCGACAAACTCTCGATCTCCTATTGAAATAGCGTTCTTGACTCCGAGACTTCATTTTTCTTTATGCCTTGCTATCGTAGTTAATCCTGCACATGTAAAACACACTTTGATCTAGACAATTATTACTAAGCATGAATCATGTTGTCCGATATGTCATTGGTCCATCAACGCTTCGTCCGATTCTTCAGCGCATCGTCCTCTCTTGCGGTCTATTGCCCAATCGGCCAATTGACCTCTGCAACTCTAATTTTCTTGACGCAATATCCACTCTTCTTAGCCCGATTCTTGAACTCATGACCCGAAGCCTTCCTTCTATCGATATGTCACCTGATCCTCTGGCTCGACGTCTAATCTTCTAACATGTTCCACCGGCCCAACATGATTCTTCTTGTTTTAATTGTCTCATCCTGATTGAAGCTTCCTGCATCACTCAAAACACAAATCAATCATAAACACTTATCAATTGGTTTCATTATCAAAATTTGAGATTTAATAATCTCCCCCTTTTTGATGATGCCAACCAATTCATGACGGCAGTTTAAACAAACTCCCCCTATTCGCAATATGCTCCTATTGCTATAACTTTTAGATTCACTCAATCCCAGCCAACATGTTTTCATAATTATGCATGAAACATACTTCTCCCCCTACTACAGATGTGTGTTGAATCTCGGATTTTGATGATGACAACCAATTCATGACGGAGTTTAAACAAACTCCCCCTATCAATATGTCATATTGATATAACTTTTAGATTCACCAATCCAAGCAACATGTTATCATAAAACTTATGCATAACATCAACATACTTCTCCCCCTTTGTCATCAACAAAAAGGAGAAGTACAACTTATTAAGTGTTTGAGACATGTATATTCAAATCATTGCATAATAAACATAATCTTCAGTTTTATTATCATGCAAGCTAGCAATAACTACAGATGTGTGTTGAATCTCGGATTTTGATGATGACAACCAATTCATGACGGAGTTTAAACAAACTCCCCCTATCAATATGTCATATTGATATAACTTTTAGATTCACCAATCCAAGCAACATGTTATCATAAAACTTATGCATAACATCAACATACTTCTCCCCCTTTGTCATCAACAAAAAGGAGAAGTACAACTTATTAAGTGTTTGAGACATGTATATTCAAATCATTGCATAATAAACATAATCTTCAGTTTTATTATCATGCAAGCTAGCAATAACTACAGATGTGTGTTGAATCTCGGATTTTGATGATGACAACCAATTCATGACGGAGTTTAAACAAACTCCCCCTATCAATATGTCATATTGATATAACTTTTAGATTCACCAATCCAAGCAACATGTTATCATAAAACTTATGCATAACATCAACATACTTCTCCCCCTTTGTCATCAACAAAAAGGAGAAGTACAACTTATTAAGTGTTTGAGACATGTATATTCAAATCATTGCATAATAAACATAATCTTCAGTTTTATTATCATGCAAGCTAGCAATAACTACAGATGTGTGTTGAATCTCGGATTTTGATGATGACAACCAATTCATGACGGAGTTTAAACAAACTCCCCCTATCAATATGTCATATTGATATAACTTTTAGATTCACCAATCCAAGCAACATGTTATCATAAAACTTATGCATAACATCATGTTGGGCCGGAGGAACATGTCAGATGATTGGACGTCAAGCCGGTGGATCGGTCGACGTATCGACAGAAGGCTTTGGGCCATGGATTATGACATTGAGTCAAGAAGAGTGGACATTGTGCTAAGAATATTAGAGTTGTGGAGTCAACTGGCCGATTGGGCAATAGGCTGCAATAGAGGACGATGTGTCGAAGAATTGGACGAAGCGTCGAGAGACCAATGACATGCCGGACAACTTGATTAATGCTTAGTATTAATTGTCTAGATCGAAATTTGTTTTACATGTGCAGTATTAACTATGATAGCAAGACATGAAGCAAAATGAAGTCCCAGAGTCAAGGACGCGATCACGTTGGGAGTTCGAGAGTTCGTCAGAAGTCTGGACATTCGTTGGTAGTTCTGGAGGAACCAACCGAGAAGTCTCAGAGCTTGCCAGAGAAGCTTATCAAAACTTGCTAAGAAGATCGTCGTGAAGTCTAGGAGCTTACCGGGAGTCCGGCGGAGCATCGTCGAGGGTTCGTTGGATGTTCGCCGGAAGTTCGTCGGAAGAATAGACATAGGGACTTGTTTAGCTTAGCAAATGCCTTAGGATTTCGTAGTTAGCACGTAATTGGGCTTGAATTTGGGCCAACCCAATTAGGAGCCAGCTAGGCCTATATAAGAACTGTGTTGGGCCCAATAAGTGTTGAAAAATCTTAGGGGCGACATCACATGCACAATGGAAGAACAAGAAAATAAAATCTCCTATTGCCAAAGAGATGTTCGTCATCATGCGAAGATTGGTGCGTAAAAAATCTGCGAAATAAACTGTATATAGAATAGATTGTGTTACCTAGGGAGATCGTATATCCTTGTTTCCTTACAGATCTCTAGAAGAGGGTGAAGGAGGTCAAGCGTCCTCCTCTCTAGCAATGATCCACACAGCAGGGCTGCGACGATGCTCCTCAAAACTTCAAGCCTGCTCTGAGGTGGAGAGGGGGGGGAGAATAGGAGAGGGAAGCAAAGGCTCTAGCTTATGAGGCTCTGAATCCCTTCTATTAATAGAGGCCCCCTGTCAAACCCTAATGGATCCTCCCCTAGTGGGTATTGGATCTGCATCCAATTACCTAAGCCTTTTAAATTAGTGGATCTCTATCTAATAATCTCTCATGGGCTCTTATTGTTAGGATCAGGGTCGGCACTAAGAGGGGGGGATGAATTAGTATAGCGGATAAAATCACGTCGTTTTTGGAAATACTTTCATGCATTGAAAATCGATTCCAGAAATATGCTTAGATTGAAAGCGTACAAAAACGTATTGAAGGCAGTAAGCTATTGAAAGGGTTTGTAGTAATGTAATAGCAATAAGTAAATGCAAACCAAAGTTTTAGAGTGGTTCGGTCAAACATGACCTACATCCACTTTCGGCTTCCTCCTCCGACGAGGTCACCGACGTCCACTAGAGGCCTTCCTTCAATAGGTGAAGGCCAACCACCCTTTTATAGTTTCACTCCTTTTGACGGGCTTAGGAGACAACCCTTATAGATTTTTCACTCCTCTCTTGAATGATCAAAACTTGGAAGAAAAGAGGGAGAAAACTTTTGGCCTTTTACAACACTTTTAAGCTCTCAAAATCTCAAAACAAATGCTAAGTTTCGGTTCCCTTTCATACATGAAAGGGTGGGGTTTATATAGGCCCAAAACTAGTTTGAATTTGGAGATCAAAAGTGTCATCTCCCGGAATTCCGAGGTCCTAGCGATACTACCGCCATAACTGGGCGGTACTACCGCTTGATAGAGCTCGGAGACTGAGCTCGGGCAGTACCACCGCTTGACAGGGGCGGTACCACCGCCCAAACTCACTCGGAGACCGAGCCCAGGCGGTGCCACTGCTTGACATGGGCAATTCCACCGCCCAGCTTTCCTAGGAGACTCAACTCCTGGACCGTGCTATCGTCGGCCAGGAAATCTGGGTTTGAATGGGCTGATCCATTCAGCCCAATTTGAGTCTGTCAAGGGCCCAATTGCCCCAAGATTAAGTTAATAAGATCAGCTCTCATTTTTAAGACATTTATACTGCAGCTTGCTCCGGTGCGTCAATCGCTTCTTCCGGTGAGCTTTCGGTGAACTTTCGGCGAACATCCGACGAACCCTCGGCGATGCTCTGGCAGACTTCCGGCAAACTCCTGGACTTGTGACGATCCACTTGGCGAGTTCCGATGAGCTTCTTTGGCAAGCTCTTGGACTTCTCGGTTTTGTTCCCGCAGAACCTCCGATGATCGTCAGGACTTCCGTCGAACTCTCGAACTCCCAACGTGATCATAGTCTTGACTCCGGCGTAACTCCTACTGTATTTATTACTTTCATCGTAGTTAATCCTACACACTTATCTCAACATATGAATTAGATAACAGATGACAATTGACTTCATCATCAAAATCCGAGATTCAACAATCTCCCCCCTTTTGATGATGACAATCAATTGATAACGGAGTTAACATTAACCCCCCCATCTATATGCTATACTCAAGATAAGTTATTCTTGAATTCAAAGCCTTTGAATTCAAGAGACATTTTGATAAGTTAATATCGTTTAACCTTATCAATACTCCCATCATGATTCCTATCATTATGTATCTCTCTGAAAATGATGTCAAGGCTTGACATCCATTTTCAACTCTTACATTTCAAGTGTGAATGATAGTAATGGTAGCACTTCATCATATGGTAAGATATCAACATGTAAAATTGCAATGTAAGCTTTTGATATCTTAACATAACGCAAGCATTTCAAGTGTTTAGCAATCATAGCATTTCATCACATGACAAGATATCAACATGTAAAATTACGATGCAAGTTCTTGATATCTTAACATGATGCATATATGGCATAATGCAAATATGGCAATCATAGCATTTCTATCATCAATTTACCATATATTTCGATGCAAGCTTCTTTAGATATCTTAACATAATTCAAATTCAAATATGACACTCATAGCATCAATTCATATATTTCTCCCCTTTGTCATCAACAAAAAGGAGAACAATATAAGCAAATTTTAAACATAAGTGCGGTAATGTTTCATGCCATAATTAGGTTCATGTCATTTTTCAAAGATACCAATTATACAAACATCTTCAAAGAAAACATAACATGGAGATTACTTCTTCCTTTTTATTTGGTATTATCTTTTTACATGAAGGAGGAAAGCCATTTGTGAGATTACTCGAATGAAGTTAAAATTAATAAGAGATTTAAATCATGTTTTATTTTTATAAGGATCAAGATATGTATGTGAATCAAATCCTTGCTAAAAAAATCTTCCTTTTTCAAGAAGGAATTTATAAGAAAGAATTATTTCATCAAATCTATTTCTCAAAAAAAAATATTTTTCACACGATAAGTCTATGAGATATGCATTTGCTAATTGATTCTATATGTCAAAAATCAATGATATGAATTAAACTCTATATGATATGCTTATGAAAGCTGCATTAAGTCCGGAAGAGAATAATGTATCGTTAGGATCAAGAAAATCCGAAAATAAAATTTAACACTTTCATGCGACAAGGTTTTGCTATAGATTTTCAAACACAATAATGAAGATAAAATATGCTTATTATTATGGAAATTTTTGTATCCAAAACACATAATTTCCAACATGTTATTAAGGCATGTAATCGTGCAAAATCATCATAGCAATTAAGTGATTTGATCATTGAATCAAGAACATCCAAAAAATAATTTTAATAAGTTCATGCATTCAGACACATTAATATACCTAATTCTCTTCTAATAAAATCAAAATTGTTCTTCACTTAAAGGCTTTGTAAAAATATCAGCTAGTTGATGTTTAGTATCAATGAACTTTATAACTACATCATGATTGGTGACATGATCTCGTCTAAAGTGACGTCTAATATCAATATGTTTTGTTCTTGAGTATTGAATGAGATTCTTTGTTAAACATATAGCACTTGTGTTATCACATTTAATGAGAATATTTTTAAGATGAACTTTATAATCTTCTAAGGTGTTTTTCATCCACACAACTTGTGCATAGCATGCACTAGCTGCAATATACTCAGCTTCGGTTGTTGATAGTACAACCGAGTTTTGTTTCTTAGATGACCAGGAAACAAGAGCATGTCCCAAAAATTGACATGTTCCTGATGTACTTTTTCTATCTAGTCTACACCCAGCAAAATCTGCATCAACATAAGCAATTAACTCAAATTTCTCGATTTTTGGATACCATAATCCTAGATTTGTGGTACCTTTAAAATATCTAAGTATTCTTTTAACCACTTTGAGATGAGATATCTTAGGGTTCGATTGAAACCTAGCACAAAGTCCTACTCTGAATATGATATCTGGTCTAGTTGTAGTGAGGTAAAGTAAACTTCCTATCATACCCCTATAAGTTTTTTGATCGAAGCTTTCTCTACTTTCATCAACTTCTAACTTAGTGGAGGTGCTCATAGAAGTGTTAATAGCTTTTGAGCTTTCTATATTAAATCATTTTAGCAAATCTAAAACATATTTAGTTTGACTAATAAAGATGTCATTTCTTAGTGGCTTAATTTGTAAGCCTAAGAAAAAGGTTAATTCTCCCATCAAACTCATTTCAAATTCAAGACTCATGGTTTTAACAAAAGATTCACAAAGAGATTTGTTTGTAGAACCAAAAATAATATCATCAACATAAATCTGAACAATGAGAAAATTATTTTCAAAATTCTTGATAAACAATGTAGTATCGACCTTACCTTTTGTGAAATTATTTTCAATAAGAAAAGAACTAAGTCTCTCATACCAAGCCCTTAGGGCTTGTTTTAAACCATAGAGAGCTTTAGTTAATTTAAACACATGATTAGAGAGGCTATTATTTTCAAATCTGGGAAGTTGTTCAACATAAACTTCTTCAAAAATAAAGCCATGAAGAAAAGTACTTTTAACATCCATTTGAAATAACTTAAAATTATTATTATTAGCATAGGCAAGGAGCATCCTTATGGCTTCTAATCTAGCCATAGGAGCGAAGGTTTCTTCGTAATCGATACCTTCTTCTTGGTTGAAACCTTTGGCTACTAATCTAGCCTTGTTTCTAACCACGATACCATATTTCTCTTGCTTGTTTCTAAAGACCCATTTAGTACCAATAACTAAATGGTCATTTGGCCTAGGAACAAGCTTCCACACCTCATTTCTCTCAAATTGATTTAACTCATTTTGCATTGTGATAATCCATAAATCATCTTTCATAGCTTCGTCAATACATTTAAGTTCAATTTGGGAGAGAAAAGCGACATTAGCACAAAAATTTTTAAGAGAAGAATGTGTTTGAACCCCTTTAGATGTGTCTCCTAGGATTAGCTCCTTAGGATGAGCATCTACATACTTCCAATCCTTGGGTAAGGATGTTTCGGAAGTGGATGCATCCAAGTTGCTAGTTGGAGAAGGAGTTTCATTTAAATTCAAAGAATCAAAATTAACATCATCATCAAAATCATTTTTCTTGATTTCAGAAATCTTATTAAAAACAACATGAATAGATTCTTCTATAATTAAAGTTCTTTTATTGAAGATATGAAAGGCTTTAGAAACCAAAGAATAACCAAGGAAAATTCCTTCATCGTATTTAGCATCAAATTTTCCTAAGGCATCTTTTTAATTCAAGATAAAACACTTACACCCAAAAACTTTAAAATATAAAACATTGGGTTTTTTGTTGTTCCATAACTCATAGGGAGTTTCGGTGAGTAAGGGTCTTACTAGAACTCTATTCAAAATATAGCATGTAATATTTACGGCTTCGGCCCAAAAATATTTGGGTAGGCTATGTTCATTCAACATAGTTTTTGCCATTTCTTGTAAATTTCTATTTTTTCTTTCTACTACTCCATTTTGTTAAGGATTTTTTGGAGTAGAGAAGTTGTGATTGTATCCATTAAATTCACAAAATTCTTGGAAATCATGGTTTTGAAATTCACCACCATGATCACTTCTAATTGACGAAATCATAGAACCCTTTTCATTTTGGACAAGTTTGCAAAACTTGGTAAAATATCTAAAGCATTCATTTTTGTGTTTTAAGACGAAGGCGTATTTGCGACCTCCTAGGTTTGATGTAGAGATAGGTCCAAACAAGTCCATATGGATCAATTGTAAGGGCCTACAAGTGCTTATTTGTTTCTTAGATTTGAAACTACTATTAATTTATTTTTCTAATTGATAAGCATCACACACATTATCTTTGATGAACTTAATATGAGGAATTCCTCTTACAAGTTCTTTGGATGATATTTGAGTGATTAGTTTCATGCTAGCCTGACCTAATCTCCTATGCCAAAGCCAAGCATCCTCATTCAAAACCGAGAAACACATTTCATTGCAAAGATCATTGATGTCAATAGTGTATACGTTATTTTGTTTTAATGCAATCATATATGTATTTTTATGTGGTTTTTCAATGATGCAAGCATTAGATTCGAATTTGACAATATATCCTTTATCACATAATTGACTAATGCTTAAGAGGTTATGTTTTAAACCATCAACTAACAAAATATCTTTAATAAAGAAGTTGGATTTGTTACCTATGGTTCCTTTTCCAATGATTTTACCCTTGTTGTCTCCGAAGGTGACATAGCCTTCGTCCATGCTAGTGAATTTAGAGAATTGAGATGGATCTCCAGTCATATGCCTTGATTAACCATTATCAATGTACCATATCTTGCTCCTAGCTTGTGATGGTATATGTTTCTATAAGAAAAGATGATTTTTAGGTACCCATTTATTTTTGAGTGCCTCAAACACTGATCTAACTTATTTATCATGTTGCATAGAATTTATCGTGGTTCCTTTAGGAACCCAAATTAGTTTGTTCGGACTAACTTTCTTGAATGGACAATAATAAGTTCTATGTCCATGTTTGCAACAAAAATTGTATTTGCTTTGGTGCCGAACATGTAAGATAGGGCCTTTAATGAAGGTGGTTGGATTTTGGTGAGGACTTCTCACAAATCTAATTCCACTTCTTTTAGGAACATGACCCTTATTTGTAAGGATCATATTCAAAGACTTGCTACCAACCTTGAATTTCTTCAAGGTGTCCTTAAGTAGCAAGTTCTCCTTTTGGAGAGTTTCTAGATCATAACATTTTTTACATGGAGCTAAACTATTATGATATTCAATTTTTAATTTATCGAAATTACAAGTAAGACTATCATGCTCCTTTTATAGCAATTTATATTTTCTACTAATAGTTTTGCATTTATCAAATAAGTCATGGAAGGCATTTAGTAATTCGTCAAATGATAAATCTGCATCAATTAAATTCGTTACCTTATCTCTGATGGCTATTAGGGCGTAATGAGCAACTTGCTCAGTGTTGGACTCCTCTTTTTCAGACGTGCTTGAGTCATCCCACTTTGAGCGCCTTCTTCTTTGGTGTTCTCTTCTTGGCTTGGGGACAATCACTTTTGTAGTATCCCGGCTTCTTACATTCGTAGCAAATAACTTGGTCCTTTTTGGGTTCAAATTTATTTTTTGTGTCATTTTTAAACTTATTTCTTTTAATGAATTTTTTGAATTTCCTTGTTAGAAGTGCCAAGTCATCGTCACAGTCTTCATCACTTGAGTTTTCTCTCAAGTGGTCTTTGAAAGTTCTAAGTGCCATATCCTTCCTGTTCTTTGGAAGGATGTCTTCTTGCTCTTCATGAGCTTTGCATGTCATTTCATAGGTCATTAATGACCTGATTAATTCTTCAAGAGGGAAGTTGTTTAAGTCTTTAGCCTCTTGAATAGCAGTGACTTTAGAGTCCCAACTCTTAGGAAAGAATCTTAGAATCTTATTTACGAGCTTAAAATCTGAAAAACTTTTGTCGAGTCCTTTTAGACCATTGACGACATCCATGAAACGGGTGTACATGTCGCCAATAGTCTCACTCAGTTTCATTCAAAAAAGTTCAAAAGAATGTATCAAAAGATTGATTTTTGACTCTTTCACTCTACTTATGCCTTCGTGAGTCACTTCGAGTATATGTCAAATATCAAATGCGGTTTCATAAATCGAAACACGATTGAACTCGTTTTTATCAAGCGCACAAAATAAGGCATTCATTGCCTTTGCATTAAGAGTGAAAGTCTTCTTCTCCAATTCATTCCAATCGATCATTAGAAAATAAGACTTCGAAAATCCATTTTTGACAAGATTCCAAAGTTTAAAATCCATTGAAATAAGGAAGATCCTCATTCGGGTCTTCCAATAGGTGTAGTCCGTCATATTAAACATGGGTGGACGTGTAATAGAGTGACCCTCTTGATTTCTAGTGTATGCTATCTCTTTGGGTTTTAATCTGATTGAGAGTTAACCCTGCTCTGATACCAATTGTTAGGATCAGGGTCAGCACTAAGAGGGGGGGTTGAATTAGTGTAGCGGATAAAATCATGTCGTTTTCGAAAAAACCTTCGTATGTTGAAAACCGATTCCGGAAATATGCTTAGATTAAAGCGTATGGAAAAGTATTGAATGCAGTAAGCTATTGAAGGGGTTTGCAATAAGGTAATAGCAATAAGTAAATGCAAACCAGAGTTTTAGAGTGGTTCGGTCAAACGTGACCTACATCCACTTTCGGCTTCCTCCTCCGATGAGGTCATCGACGTCCACTAGAAGCCTTCCTTTAATAGCCAAGGCCAACCACCCTTTTACAGTTTCACTCCTTTTGATGGGCTTAGGAGACAACTCTTATAGATTTTTCACTCCTCTCTTGAATGATCAAAACTTGAAAGAAAAGAGGGAGAAGAACTTTTGGCCTTTTACAACACTTTTAAGCTCTCAAAATTTCAAAATAAATGCTAAGTTTCGGTGCCCTTTCATGCAAGAAAGGGTGGGGTTTATATAAGCCCCAAACCGGTTTGAATTTAGAGCTCAAAAGTGTCATCTCCCGGAATTCCTGGGTCTTGGCGGTACTACCGCCATAACTGGGCGGTACTACCACCTGACAGAGCTCGGAAACTGAGCTCGGGTAGTACCATCGCTTGATAGGGGCAGTACCACCGCCCAGCCTCACTCAAAGACCGAGCCCAAGCGGTGCCACTACCTGACATGGGCGGTTCCACCGCCAGCTTTCCTGGAAGACTTAGCTCCTAGGCGGTGCCACTACCGACTCAAGCGGTGCCACTGCCGGCCAAGAAATTTGGGTCCGAATGGGCTGATCCATTCGGCCCAATTTGAGTCTATCAAGGGCCCAATTGGCCCAAGATTAAGTTAATGGGATCACCTCCCATTTCTAATTTAATCATCATGCTAACTATGATATTTTAAGACATTTATACTACAGCTTGCTCCGGTGCGTCAATCGCTTCTTCCGGCGAACTTCCGGCGAACATCCGACGAACCCTCGGTGATGCTCCGGCGGACTTTCGGCAAACTCCTGGACTTGCGATGATCCACTTGGCGAGTTCCGATGAGCTTCTTTGGCAAGCTCTTGGACTTCTCGGTTTTGTTCCCGCAGAACCTCCGATGATCGTCAGGACTTCCGTCGAACTCTCGAACTCCCAACGTGATCATAGTCTTGACTCCGGCGTAACTCCTACTGTATTTATTACTTTCATCGTAGTTAATCCTACACACTTATCTCAACATATGAATTAGATAACAGATGACAATTGACTTCATCATCAAAATCCGAGATTCAACAATCTCCCCCCTTTTGATGATGACAATCAATTGATAACGGAGTTAACATTAACCCCCCCATCTATATGCTATACTCAAGATAAGTTATTCTTGAATTCAAAGCCTTTGAATTCAAGAGACATTTTGATAAGTTAATATCGTTTAACCTTATCAATACTCCCATCATGATTCCTATCATTATGTATCTCTCTGAAAATGATGTCAAGGCTTGACATCCATTTTCAACTCTTACATTTCAAGTGTGAATGATAGTAATGGTAGCACTTCATCATATGGTAAGATATCAACATGTAAAATTGCAATGTAAGCTTTTGATATCTTAACATAACGCAAGCATTTCAAGTGTTTAGCAATCATAGCATTTCATCACATGACAAGATATCAACATGTAAAATTACGATGCAAGTTCTTGATATCTTAACATGATGCATATATGGCATAATGCAAATATGGCAATCATAGCATTTCTATCATCAATTTACCATATATTTCGATGCAAGCTTCTTTAGATATCTTAACATAATTCAAATTCAAATATGACACTCATAGCATCAATTCATATATTTCTCCCCTTTGTCATCAACAAAAAGGAGAACAATATAAGCAAATTTTAAACATAAGTGCGGTAATGTTTCATGCCATAATTAGGTTCATGTCATTTTTCAAAGATACCAATTATACAAACATCTTCAAAGAAAACATAACATGGAGATTACTTCTTCCTTTTTATTTGGTATTATCTTTTTACATGAAGGAGGAAAGCCATTTGTGAGATTACTCGAATGAAGTTAAAATTAATAAGAGATTTAAATCATGTTTTATTTTTATAAGGATCAAGATATGTATGTGAATCAAATCCTTGCTAAAAAATCTTCCTTTTTCAAGAAGGAATTTATAAGAAAGAATTATTTCATCAAATCTATTTCTCAAAAAAAAATATTTTTCACACGATAAGTCTATGAGATATGCATTTGCTAATTGATTCTATATGTCAAAAATCAATGATATGAATTAAACTCTATATGATATGCTTATGAAAGCTGCATTAAGTCCGGAAGAGAATAATGTATCGTTAGGATCAAGAAAATCCGAAAATAAATTTAACACTTTCATGCGACAAGGTTTTGCTATAGATTTTCAAACACAATAATGAAGATAAAATATGCTTATTATTATGGAAATTTTTGTATCCAAAACACATAATTTCCAACATGTTATTAAGGCATGTAATCGTGCAAAATCATCATAGCAATTAAGTGATTTGATCATTGAATCAAGAACATCCAAAAAATAATTTTAATAAGTTCATGCATTCAGACACATTAATATACCTAATTCTCTTCTAATAAAATCAAAATTGTTCTTCACTTAAAGGCTTTGTAAAAATATCAGCTAGTTGATGTTTAGTATCAATGAACTTTATAACTACATCATGATTGGTGACATGATCTCGTCTAAAGTGACGTCTAATATCAATATGTTTTGTTCTTGAGTATTGAATGAGATTCTTTGTTAAACATATAGCACTTGTGTTATCACATTTAATGAGAATATTTTTAAGATGAACTTTATAATCTTCTAAGGTGTTTTTCATCCACACAACTTGTGCATAGCATGCACTAGCTGCAATATACTCAGCTTCGGTTGTTGATAGTACAACCGAGTTTTGTTTCTTAGATGACCAGGAAACAAGAGCATGTCCCAAAAATTGACATGTTCCTGATGTACTTTTTCTATCTAGTCTACACCCAGCAAAATCTGCATCAACATAAGCAATTAACTCAAATTTCTCGATTTTTGGATACCATAATCCTAGATTTGTGGTACCTTTAAAATATCTAAGTATTCTTTTAACCACTTTGAGATGAGATATCTTAGGGTTCGATTGAAACCTAGCACAAAGTCCTACTCTGAATATGATATCTGGTCTAGTTGTAGTGAGGTAAAGTAAACTTCCTATCATACCCCTATAAGTTTTTTGATCGAAGCTTTCTCTACTTTCATCAACTTCTAACTTAGTGGAGGTGCTCATAGAAGTGTTAATAGCTTTTGAGCTTTCTATATTAAATCATTTTAGCAAATCTAAAACATATTTAGTTTGACTAATAAAGATGTCATTTCTTAGTGGCTTAATTTGTAAGCCTAAGAAAAAGGTTAATTCTCCCATCAAACTCATTTCAAATTCAAGACTCATGGTTTTAACAAAAGATTCACAAAGAGATTTGTTTGTAGAACCAAAAATAATATCATCAACATAAATCTGAACAATGAGAAAATTATTTTCAAAATTCTTGATAAACAATGTAGTATCGACCTTACCTTTTGTGAAATTATTTTCAATAAGAAAAGAACTAAGTCTCTCATACCAAGCCCTTAGGGCTTGTTTTAAACCATAGAGAGCTTTAGTTAATTTAAACACATGATTAGAGAGGCTATTATTTTCAAATCTGGGAAGTTGTTCAACATAAACTTCTTCAAAAATAAAGCCATGAAGAAAAGTACTTTTAACATCCATTTGAAATAACTTAAAATTATTATTATTAGCATAGGCAAGGAGCATCCTTATGGCTTCTAATCTAGCCATAGGAGCGAAGGTTTCTTCGTAATCGATACCTTCTTCTTGGTTGAAACCTTTGGCTACTAATCTAGCCTTGTTTCTAACCACGATACCATATTTCTCTTGCTTGTTTCTAAAGACCCATTTAGTACCAATAACTAAATGGTCATTTGGCCTAGGAACAAGCTTCCACACCTCATTTCTCTCAAATTGATTTAACTCATTTTGCATTGTGATAATCCATAAATCATCTTTCATAGCTTCGTCAATACATTTAAGTTCAATTTGGGAGAGAAAAGCGACATTAGCACAAAAATTTTTAAGAGAAGAATGTGTTTGAACCCCTTTAGATGTGTCTCCTAGGATTAGCTCCTTAGGATGAGCATCTACATACTTCCAATCCTTGGGTAAGGATGTTTCGGAAGTGGATGCATCCAAGTTGCTAGTTGGAGAAGGAGTTTCATTTAAATTCAAAGAATCAAAATTAACATCATCATCAAAATCATTTTTCTTGATTTCAGAAATCTTATTAAAAACAACATGAATAGATTCTTCTATAATTAAAGTTCTTTTATTGAAGATATGAAAGGCTTTAGAAACCAAAGAATAACCAAGGAAAATTCCTTCATCGTATTTAGCATCAAATTTTCCTAAGGCATCTTTTTAATTCAAGATAAAACACTTACACCCAAAAACTTTAAAATATAAAACATTGGGTTTTTTGTTGTTCCATAACTCATAGGGAGTTTCGGTGAGTAAGGGTCTTACTAGAACTCTATTCAAAATATAGCATGTAATATTTACGGCTTCGGCCCAAAAATATTTGGGTAGGCTATGTTCATTCAACATAGTTTTTGCCATTTCTTGTAAATTTCTATTTTTTCTTTCTACTACTCCATTTTGTTAAGGATTTTTTGGAGTAGAGAAGTTGTGATTGTATCCATTAAATTCACAAAATTCTTGGAAATCATGGTTTTGAAATTCACCACCATGATCACTTCTAATTGACGAAATCATAGAACCCTTTTCATTTTGGACAAGTTTGCAAAACTTGGTAAAATATCTAAAGCATTCATTTTTGTGTTTTAAGACGAAGGCGTATTTGCGACCTCCTAGGTTTGATGTAGAGATAGGTCCAAACAAGTCCATATGGATCAATTGTAAGGGCCTACAAGTGCTTATTTGTTTCTTAGATTTGAAACTACTATTAATTTATTTTTCTAATTGATAAGCATCACACACATTATCTTTGATGAACTTAATATGAGGAATTCCTCTTACAAGTTCTTTGGATGATATTTGAGTGATTAGTTTCATGCTAGCCTGACCTAATCTCCTATGCCAAAGCCAAGCATCCTCATTCAAAACCGAGAAACACATTTCATTGCAAAGATCATTGATGTCAATAGTGTATACGTTATTTTGTTTTAATGCAATCATATATGTATTTTTATGTGGTTTTTCAATGATGCAAGCATTAGATTCGAATTTGACAATATATCCTTTATCACATAATTGACTAATGCTTAAGAGGTTATGTTTTAAACCATCAACTAACAAAATATCTTTAATAAAGAAGTTGGATTTGTTACCTATGGTTCCTTTTCCAATGATTTTACCCTTGTTGTCTCCGAAGGTGACATAGCCTTCGTCCATGCTAGTGAATTTAGAGAATTGAGATGGATCTCCAGTCATATGCCTTGATTAACCATTATCAATGTACCATATCTTGCTCCTAGCTTGTGATGGTATATGTTTCTATAAGAAAAGATGATTTTTAGGTACCCATTTATTTTTGAGTGCCTCAAACACTGATCTAACTTATTTATCATGTTGCATAGAATTTATCGTGGTTCCTTTAGGAACCCAAATTAGTTTGTTCGGACTAACTTTCTTGAATGGACAATAATAAGTTCTATGTCCATGTTTGCAACAAAAATTGTATTTGCTTTGGTGCCGAACATGTAAGATAGGGCCTTTAATGAAGGTGGTTGGATTTTGGTGAGGACTTCTCACAAATCTAATTCCACTTCTTTTAGGAACATGACCCTTATTTGTAAGGATCATATTCAAAGACTTGCTACCAACCTTGAATTTCTTCAAGGTGTCCTTAAGTAGCAAGTTCTCCTTTTGGAGAGTTTCTAGATCATAACATTTTTTACATGGAGCTAAACTATTATGATATTCAATTTTTAATTTATCGAAATTACAAGTAAGACTATCATGCTCCTTTTATAGCAATTTATATTTTCTACTAATAGTTTTGCATTTATCAAATAAGTCATGGAAGGCATTTAGTAATTCGTCAAATGATAAATCTGCATCAATTAAATTCGTTACCTTATCTCTGATGGCTATTAGGGCGTAATGAGCAACTTGCTCAGTGTTGGACTCCTCTTTTTCAGACGTGCTTGAGTCATCCCACTTTGAGCGCCTTCTTCTTTGGTGTTCTCTTCTTGGCTTGGGGACAATCACTTTTGTAGTATCCCGGCTTCTTACATTCGTAGCAAATAACTTGGTCCTTTTTGGGTTCAAATTTATTTTTTGTGTCATTTTTAAACTTATTTCTTTTAATGAATTTTTTGAATTTCCTTGTTAGAAGTGCCAAGTCATCGTCACAGTCTTCATCACTTGAGTTTTCTCTCAAGTGGTCTTTGAAAGTTCTAAGTGCCATATCCTTCCTGTTCTTTGGAAGGATGTCTTCTTGCTCTTCATGAGCTTTGCATGTCATTTCATAGGTCATTAATGACCTGATTAATTCTTCAAGAGGGAAGTTGTTTAAGTCTTTAGCCTCTTGAATAGCAGTGACTTTAGAGTCCCAACTCTTAGGAAAGAATCTTAGAATCTTATTTACGAGCTTAAAATCTGAAAAACTTTTGTCGAGTCCTTTTAGACCATTGACGACATCCATGAAACGGGTGTACATGTCGCCAATAGTCTCACTCAGTTTCATTCAAAAAAGTTCAAAAGAATGTATCAAAAGATTGATTTTTGACTCTTTCACTCTACTTATGCCTTCGTGAGTCACTTCGAGTATATGTCAAATATCAAATGCGGTTTCATAAATCGAAACACGATTGAACTCGTTTTATCAAGCGCACAAAATAAGGCATTCATTGCCTTTGCATTAAGAGTGAAAGTCTTCTTCTCCAATTCATTCCAATCGATCATTAGAAAATAAGACTTCGAAAATCCATTTTTGACAAGATTCCAAAGTTTAAAATCCATTGAAATAAGGAAGATCCTCATTCGGGTCTTCCAATAGGTGTAGTCCGTCATATTAAACATGGGTGGACGTGTAATAGAGTGACCCTCTTGATTTCTAGTGTATGCTATCTCTTTTGGGTTTTAATCTGATTGAGAGTTAACCCTGCTCTGATACCAATTGTTAGGATCAGGGTCAGCACTAAGAGGGGGGGTTGAATTAGTGTAGCGGATAAAATCATGTCGTTTTCGAAAAAACCTTCGTATGTTGAAAACCGATTCCGGAAATATGCTTAGATTAAAGCGTATGGAAAAGTATTGAATGCAGTAAGCTATTGAAGGGGTTTGCAATAAGGTAATAGCAATAAGTAAATGCAAACCAGAGTTTTAGAGTGGTTCGGTCAAACGTGACCTACATCCACTTTCGGCTTCCTCCTCCGATGAGGTCATCGACGTCCACTAGAAGCCTTCCTTTAATAGCCCAAGGCCAACCACCCTTTTACAGTTTCACTCCTTTTGATGGGCTTAGGAGACAACTCTTATAGATTTTTCACTCCTCTCTTGAATGATCAAAACTTGAAAGAAAAGAGGGAGAAGAACTTTTGGCCTTTTACAACACTTTTAAGCTCTCAAAATTTCAAAATAAATGCTAAGTTTCGGTGCCCTTTCATGCAAGAAAGGGTGGGGTTTATATAAGCCCCAAACCGGTTTGAATTTAGAGCTCAAAAGTGTCATCTCCCGGAATTCCTGGGTCTTGGCGGTACTACCGCCATAACTGGGCGGTACTACCACCTGACAGAGCTCGGAAACTGAGCTCGGGTAGTACCATCGCTTGATAGGGGCAGTACCACCGCCCAGCCTCACTCAAAGACCGAGCCCAAGCGGTGCCACTACCTGACATGGGCGGTTCCACCGCCCAGCTTTCCTGGAAGACTTAGCTCCTAGGCGGTGCCACTACCGACTCAAGCGGTGCCACTGCCGGCCAAGAAATTTGGGTCCGAATGGGCTGATCCATTCGGCCCAATTTGAGTCTATCAAGGGCCCAATTGGCCCAAGATTAAGTTAATGGGATCACCTCCCATTTCTAATTTAATCATCATGCTAACTATGATATTTTAAGACATTTATACTACAGCTTGCTCCGGTGCGTCAATCGCTTCTTCCGGCGAACTTCCGGCGAACATCCGACGAACCCTCGGTGATGCTCCGGCGGACTTTCGGCAAACTCCTGGACTTGCGATGATCCACTTGGCAAGTTCCAATGAGCTTCTTTGGCAAGCTCTTGGACTTCTCCGATTTGTTCCCGCAGAACCTCCGATGACCGTCCAAACTTCCGTCGAACTCTCAAACTCCCAACGTGATCATAGTCTTAACTCTGGCGCAACTCCTGCTGCATGTCTTACTTTCATCGTAGTTAATCCTAAACACTTATCTCAACATATGGATTAGATAACAAATGACAATTGACTTCATCATCAAAATCCGAGATTCAACACTTATTGGATCTCGTCTATGGGATCCAATAATTCAAGGGCTTATTGGATATCCAATAAGATAGGGGCTCTGGTGGATATCTCATATCCGAACCTCTATTCATTGCAATACCTACCATATGTGTGTGACCCTCTAGGCCCAATATCGAGCTAGCCGTATGTCATAACTGTCAGAACACCTTCTGGCTCAATGAATTATTATCTCTATAATAATTCACTCGACTCATCGACTACGGACGTACTAGGCTACTACGCCGTAGTCCCCAGACAATACAGGGGAATCCAATCCATTGGACTTGTCTGTCCTCAGTTACCATGTACCTATAGTCTCTCATCCATCTAATATCTTAGAGACTGTATATCGGGCATGGTGCTGTCAGACCCATACGATTTCTACTCGAGTCTCGCTCTAATCAGATTCTCCCGGAGAACTCTCTCTCTCTCAACCTGAATGACCCTGGCCAGGGATTTGTCTGAGCAAGAACACATGAGATATTCCTCTCATGATGCCAAGAGTGAATGATCCTCTATCGACACTCAATAGCCCTCGTAAGATCGACTACCACTCCAAATGACCAGCTGTACTAGATCTGAGACATCCAAACCTATAAGTCTAGTATCAAAGAGTGGAGCACTCATACAGGACATCCTTGGTGTCTCAAGTCTAAGGACCAGATACACCACTAGGACTACAGAATCGTTGTCTGACAATAAGGCATCATCATCCATCTAATATTCCTTAAGCAGATCAATCAATGAACTCATTCTCCAATGAGCACCTGTACTGTATCTCTAGTGTCCCCACGCGAGCAGCTATGAGACCAGCTGCATCCATCATATGGACTGGTATACAACACACCAGTCTATCTGGTTATCACAATGTCCCTCTTGAGTAACCTATGATCGGGATTCTTTAGGATCTGTGTTTAAAGGTGAATCGGTCTCATTATTGTGATCTCATCACAATCCAATTCCCATTGCACAAATCTAAGGACATCATAATGTATACATGCATATGTGCAATAGACAATATAAAGTGATAAAAGCCAAAATATAATAAGCAAAAAAATTCCGTGTCAAGTCACATATGCCATCACTCACGTGATTGGCTTGCTGGGCACCTATGACTAGCAATCTCTCACTTGACCTAAAGCCAATCACCTATGTGTCTGATCCCCATTAGACCCCTATGATGCTAAAAAACAATCCAAGACAATGGCTTTGTCAGTGGATATGCAATGTTATCTTCGGATGGAACTCTTTCCACTACTACATCTCCTCGGGTAACGATCTCTCTGATAAGGTGGAACCTCCTCAAAACATGCTTATATTTCTGATAAGACCTGGGTTCCTTTGCTTGAGCAATCGCCCCGTTATTGTCGTAATATAAGGAAATCGACTTCTCATAATCCGGCACGACTCCCAAATCTATGATGAACTTCTTCATCTAAACTCCCTCTTTTGCTGCATCTGCTACAGCAATGTATTCCGCCTCTATGGTCGAGTCAACAATAGTATCTTGCTTAGAACTCTTCCAACATACTGCTCCTCCATTCAAGGTATACACATACCCCGAATTTGACTTGCTATCATCAACATCAGACTGAAAACTTGAGTCTGTGTAGCCTTCAACCTTGAGGCTACTACTTCTATATACTAGTAAAAGATCCTTAGTCCTTCTCAAGTACTTAAGGATACACTTTACTGCTTTCCAGTGCTCCAAGCTTGGATCCGCCTGATACCTGCTCGTGACACTCAAAGCATGCGCTATATCAGGCCTAGTACATAACATGGTATACATGATAGACCCTATTGTCGAGGTATAAGGTATCATATCCATGTTCGCCCTTTCTTCTGGAGTCTTTGGGGACATACTCCTAGAAAGCGATATCCCATGTCTCATCGGTATAAGACATCTCTTGGAATTTTCAATGCCAAACCTTTTGATAATGGTTTCTATGTACTTGGACAGGGACAAGCCAAGCATCCTCTTGGATCTATCTCTATAGATCCGAATCCCCAAGATATAGGATGCTTCCCATAAGTCCTTCATGGAGAAGTGTCTAGATAACCAAGCCTTTACTATGGATAACATTCCTACGTCATTCCCAATGATCAGAATGTCATCCACATATAACACCAAAAAGGTGATAATGCTCCTACTTACCTTCTTATACACACAAGGCTCATCTTCGTTTTTAACGAAGTCATAAGATCTGATTGCCTCATCAAATCTTATGTTCTAATTTTGGGAAGCTTACTTTAGTCTATAAATGGATCTAAACAACCTGCACACCTTATCTAGGCAGTCCTTGGACACGAATCCCTCAGGTTGTATCATATACACCTCCTCATCGAGGTTCCCATTGAGGAATGTCGTTTTCACATCCATCAGTCAGATCTCATAATCATAGTGTGTTGCAATAGCCAATAGAATTCGGATGGATTTTAGCATTGCTACGGGTGAGAAGGTTTCATCATAGTCAATACCTTGCCTTTGACAATACCCCTTAGCCACTAGCATTTCTTTATAGATCTCTACCTTTCCATCTACTCCGATCTTTTTCTTAAAGATCCACTTGCAACCGATGGGTACAATACCTTCGGGCGCATCAACTAGGTACCAAACCTTGTTGGAGTACATAGAATCCATCTCAAAATTCATGGCTTCTTGCCACTTCCCGAAGTCTATACTCATAATAGCCTCCTCGTAGGTTTGAGGATTAATATCCTCAACATCCTCTCCTCTAATATGTCCCACATATCTCTCAGGAGGATGGGATACTCTGCCAAACCTACGTAAAGTTGAAACTTGTGTATTAGGTTGTCACGCCCCCCGAATTTAATCCATTCAAGAGGTTTGACCCTGTCTAAAATCAATAATATTATAATTCATCATCACATATCAATCCAGGATCCAATCTAACATTTGAGAATACTAAGAACCATTCAAATCAATATTCACAATTCATAAACCTGTACGTTTCATAAATCATACTCCACTTCACTTAGAGATTCATAAAATCCAAAGGCAACTCAACTAAACATCAATCACAACACAAATCCATATTCGTAGAAATATATACCATCACAAGAATATTATTCACCATGAGTTCATATACTTATACAACGTAAGCTTATCATTCCATAAACATGAGTAGTCCTTTAAACTTTTACAACACATAAGTATCAATATATCCTTAACATTACATCAGAAGTAAAGTATACTATACAACAAAAACTTATCAACCAATAAAGATTAGTCCAAAATCTTCTAGCCTTTCAGTGCTTCAACCCAATTCTAGCTTTTCAGTGCGTGACAAGCTACCCTGAAAAATTTATATAGCAACGGGGTGAGCATGAAGAGCTCAGCAAGCGACTAACATATCCATGGCGATAGGAGAAGTTCAAGCAGGCTTAGTATCAAGATAACAAAAGTAGAAATACAAGTGTTCATTTGAAATCATCTTATTTGGTATAAAAATCACAAAGGGTTTCCTCATTTGAAAACAAGCGTTAGACATAACAATACGAGAAAGGAAATTGGAGCATTTCATTGGCAAAATAAGCATTTAGGCATGTATCAAATGGCACCTGAAGCATTTCAGTGTATATCAAAGGTGTAAGAGTGTTTGAGAGCATAACAATGATATACGAAACACTCCAAAGTATAACATGTGAACCGAATAGTAAATACAAGCTTGTATGTCATTTTTGAGGTAGCATGCATTCCATTTTTATCCAAAGCATAAATATAAACTCATAAGCAAAGCTTTGGATATCATATCAAAAACATAGAGGGCGCTGTGGGACCACATACATAATGTGATTCATCCATTTCAGGATGACCACCAAGCAAAAGTCTCCCACGTTTGGGAGCTCCATCCACCCACGTCTGAGTGAAGTCAATGGGGCCGGCAGAGCATCGCGGGCTCTATGCATAACTCCCTTTACCATTTCTGGCAAAGGTTCACAATATCCCACAAGACACCAGAGTACAAAAGGGTAGCATGAACAATGACATTGGCATATATCGGAAGCACATGCGGAAACAACGGAAATATGCGTGTGCCTTTATCAAACAAGGAAATGCCAACAAAACATTACATAATAAATTTTAGACATACAACAATTTCAGAATGAATAATACAAGAATTTTCAAAGGATTGCAAAAGAATTTAATAGAAATCAAACTTCCAACAGAATGAGACTCGAATAGGCAAAATTCAACAAAGTTTTCAATTCTGGCAGAATTCGAATGATACATTTCCTGATTTGTTTGAGTGACCAAGCATGCTCCAATTCATTAAAAATAGGTGTCAAAAGAAAGATATATGAGTCTAGTTCCCAAAGAATCAAGTTTTTTCATAATGTAGAATTTTCACAATTGAGTTATGAGCAATTTCGTAACAGAAGGTCAGAGTTGATCATCTCTGTTTTGGCAGAATAGATAATATCAATTTAAACAGATGTTTCAGAAGGCAAACGTAATTCAAAATTTCCAAACTAGGTGTCAAAAGAAAGATATGCGAATCTATTTCGCAATGAATTAAGTTTTGCATAATGCAGAATTTTCACTAGAGAGTTATGAGCAATTTAGTAACAGAAGGTCCGAAATTACAGTCCATATTTTATAGAATCTGTAGGGTTAATTGCAATAGAAGTCATATTATGCATTTCGACTCCAAATCATTCAATCTAGGTATCAAAATAAAGGTCTTCGAGTCTACTTTCAAACGAATAGGTTTTGCCTAAATCAGAGTTTATTACAAAAAGTTAGGACCAAAACAATGCATGGAGGTCAGATTACCGAAAAATTACAGATTCATGGCTTTGTATCAAAACGAAAGAAATGTTTGGTTCTCAGCTGAAATCTTTCAAAATTTTGTAGAATTAAAAAGAAAACAGAGATTAGGATTCTATTGGATTGGGTTAGAACACTTGCCTTAAAAAGTTTTGATTTTCAAATGTGGGGGAATTGAATGCAAAGCCTTAAGCTAAGATAAAACTTCTTCTTCTTCAATTCTTTCTCCTTCTCTTCTCCTTCAATTCCTTCTCCTCTTCTCAAGTTACGTTAGCTGCAAAGTTTCCCTTAGTTTTGCCTTAAATTACTTAGGTTTGGCTCATGCTAAAATAGTGAGGTGGCAAACATGCATGGAGGTTTAGGTGTCAACTTTAGAATAAGTGCAAGTGGCTCATCCTTGCTAATGCCACAAGTCCTCCATATAATTTAATATTGATATAATAAACTGAACTATTAAAGTACTATATAAGCTTTTTTTTTTTTTTTTTTATGAGGGATGTTACACTCTCCCCTCCTTAAAAGAAAATTTAGTCCTCAAAATTTGTCATACCTCTTTCGGGAAAAGATGAGGATAAGCTTTCTTCATTTCTTCCTCAAGCTCCCAAGTCGCTTCATTTGCAGGATGATGCTTCCAAATTACTTTAACCAGAGTGATGATTCTATTTCTTAAGATCTTCTCCTTTTTATCAATAATCTGAATGGGCTCTTCCTTGTAAAACAAGTCTTTGTCAATCGCAATCGGCTCATACTCAATGACATGAGAGGGATCAGGTATATACTTTCGGAGCATTGACACATGAAATATATTATGGATATGACACATCGATGGTGGCAAGGCAATCTTGTAAGCGACAAAGCCAATTATTTCAAGGATCTCAAAAGTTCCAATGAACCTTGGGTTTAACTTTTCTTTCTTTCCAAATCTTATAACGCCTTTGGAAGGAGAGACATTTAGGAATACAAAATCCCCTACTTGGAACTCGATATCTCGTCTTCTATTGTTTGCATAGCTCTTTTGCCGACTTTGAGCAGCCTTTAGCCTTTTTATGATAACCTGAATCTTTTCAGTAGTCTCTTGTACTTTATCTGGTGCTAACAATTTTCTATCACCAACTTCCTCCCAACATATAGGCGTTCTGCTCTTTCGCCCATACAATGCTTCATAAGGAGCCATTTGAATGCTCGAATGGTAACTATTATTGTAAGTAAACTCAATAAGAGAAATATCTTTATCCCATTCACCTCTCCAATCCATAACATAGGCTCTAAGCAAATCCTCAAGTACTTGAATTGTTCTTTCAGATTGACCATTAGTCTGAGGGTGATAGGCAGTGCTAAACTTTACTTTGGTGCCCATAGAATCTTGTAATCTCCTCCACAATCTAGAAAGAAATCTGGAGTCTCTGTCCGAGATGATCTCCTTCGGGACACCATGAAGTCTTACTATTTCATCAACATACAAATCTGCAAGCCTATCAAGAGAATAAGTCATATTGATTGGTAAGAAATGTGCAGATTTGGTTAACCTATCAACAATGACCCAAATAGCATCATGCTTTCTAGAGGTTCTGGGTAGTCCTGAAACAAAGTCCATAGTAATGCATTCCCATTTCCATTCAGGAATATCTAAGGGCTGTAATAAACCTCCAGGTCTCTGGTGTTCTGCTTTGATTTGTTGACATGTCAAACACCTTGAAACATATATTGCAATCTCCTTCATCATGCCTTTCCACCAATAATGACTTTGGAGATCTCTATACATTTTCGTGCTACCAGGATGCATGGTGTACTTTGAATTGTGACCTTCGTTTAAAATTTGGTTCTTGATATCTAGGTTATTTAGTACACATATTCTATCCCCAAATCTCAATAGGCCATCATCTGAAATTTGAAAATTCAACTTCGGTCCCTTATCAACTTCATTCCTCAAGTATATTAAATGTGGATCTCGTAGTTGTCCTTCTTTAATTTGTTGAATGAGATTAGTTTGCACCTGGATAGAGGCCATCAACATTATTGAGTCTTGCCCTTTTCTCATTACATTTGAATCATAATTTCTTTCTAATAGCTTCCATTGTTTCACAACCAGACTAGCCATAAAACTTGTAGATTTTATACTAAGTGCATCAGCTACAACATTGGCTTTACCTGGGTGATAACGGATGGTATAATCATAATCCTTTAGAAGTTCTATCCATCTTCGCTGCCTCATATTTAACTCCTTCTGCTTAAAAATGTATTTTAAACTCTTGTGATCAGTAAAGATATTAAATGTCTGCCCATACAAGTAATGTCTCCAAATCTTTAGAGCAAAGATGATTGCTGCCAATTCCAAATCATGAGTCAGATAATTCAATTCATAATTCTTTAGCTGTCTTGAAGCATAAGCAATTACTTTCCCTTCTTGCATCAAAACACATCCAAGACCCTTTCTTGAAGCATCAGTATAAACTATAAATCCATCATTACCACTCGAAATAGTGAGAATAGGGGCACTAGTCAATCTTCTTTTTAATTCTTGGAAACTTTGCTCACAATCACTACTCCATTCAAATTTCATATTCTTTTGAGTCAGTTTGGTGAGGGGATAAGCAATTTGAGAAAATCCCTCCACAAATCTCCTGTAATAACCTGCCATGCCCAAGAAACTTCTAATTTCTGTTACATTTGTTGGCACTTCCCAATTAACTACTGCTTCCACCTTCTTTGGATCAATAGATATGCCCTTTCCTGAAATCACATGGCCTAAGAAAGCAATTTCCTTCAACCAAAATTCACATTTGCTGAACTTTGCATACAGCTTCTTTTCTCTTAGTATAGATAATACATCTCTCAAGTGTTTATCATGCTCTTGATTACTCCTTGAATATACTAATATGTCATCAATGAATACAATTACACAATTATCTAAGAGTGGCTGAAATATTCTATTCATTAGTTCCATAAAAGCTGCAGGAGTATTAGTCAAGCCAAAAGGCATTACTAAAAATTCGTAGTGACCATATCGAGTTCTAAAGGCTGTTTTTGGAATATCCTCCTTCTTGACCTTCAACTGATAGTAGCCTGATCTTAGATCAATCTTGGAGAATACTTGTGCACCCTACAATTGATCAAACAAGTCATCAATCCTGGGTAGGGGATACTTGTTTTTGATGGTCACCTGATTCAATTGTCTATAATCAATACAAAGTCTCAATGTCCCATCCTTCTTCTTAACTAATAGCACTGGAGCACCCCATGGTGAGACGCTGGGTCGAATAAAACCCTTATCTAACAACTCTTGTATTTGCTTCTTCAATTTCTCGAGCTCAAGTGGTGCCATTCTGTAGGGAGGCTTAGATATTGGGGCTGTCCCAAGGACTAAATCAATAACAAATTCACCTTCTCTGTCAGGAGGTAGTCCAAGCAAATCCTCTGGGAATACATCAGAGAACTCTTTAGCCACGGAAATTTCATTTAGGCGAGTTTCTTGTTCTGAATGTTCCTTTACACATATAACATAACAAGAACATCCCTTCTGCATAAGGCGTTGAGTTTGAAGTGCCGATATTAAGCAAAGAGGCAAATCATGCCTAATACCCTCAAAGTAGAAGATAGGCTGATTTGGTATGCAGAAAGTAATTATTTTTGTATAGCAATCAATACTAGCATGATAGGAAGATAACCAATCCATACCCAGTATAATATCAAAACCTTGGATTTCTAGGAGTATCAAATCGGCAAGGAGTTCATGTTCTCCGGTAGAAATCAAACAAGATGGATAAACCAGATTTGTAGTCAAAGAATCCCCAACAGCAGTAGTTACGTGTAGCAAATAATCCAGTGGTTTAGGTTGAATGCCCAAGTGGTAAGCAAAATATTGTGAAACAAAAGATAAGTTGGAACCAGGATCAAACAAAACTTTTGCATTTCTATTAGAAACATGTAGAATACCTTCAACCACTGATTTAGAGGCTCTGGAATCTTGTTCTGTGATAGCATATACTCTAGCATGGGTCGTTGGCTTAGTGGTTAGTGGCTCTTTCTTCTTGTTTAGTGGGCAGTCCCTGACTTTATGATCTAACTTTCCACAGGCAAAACAGGCTCCAGTCACCCGAAAACACTCACTTGTTTCATGATTACGTCCACATTTTGTACATGATAGAGTTCTTTGTGATAGAGTTCCTTTCTCAAATCTAGGTAACTTTACCCTCTTATTACTTCTTTCTGCTTCATTTTCTCTCTTACTTTTACCAACAAACTTATCCTTGTTGTTCTTGTCCCTGATTTCTTGGATCTCCTCCAAGTCTTTTTCAAGTATGAAAGCTCTTTCTACTACATCAGTGTATACCTGGAGTTTTAAAGCTGATATCCGACTTCTTATTGCCGGCCTTAGTCCTCTTTCAAATCTTCTTGCTTTCCTATACTCATCATCGATCATATGCGTGGCAAATCTAGAGAGCTCAGTGAATTTAGACTCATATTTGGCTACTGTCAAATTTCCCTGGATGAGATTCAAGAACTCCAATTCTTTCTGCTCTCTGATACAATCTGGAAAGTATTTATCATTGAATTTTTCTGTAAATACCTTCCAAGTGATTGGTTCCTGTCGAGCTTCAGAAATCCTCTTCATGGTTCGCCACCAGTGCTCAGCCTCTCCTTCTAGCTTGAAGGTAGCAAGAGAAACCTTCTTATCATCTGGGCAATTTAAAACATCAAATATTTTCTCTATCCGCATCATTCATTGTTCTGCTACCATTGGATCAGGCTCACCACTAAAACTGGGAGGACTAAGCTTCTTAAACTGTTCAATTCCCAACCCAGTCTGGTTTGAATTCCCCGTTTCATCATTTCTTCCTTGTCGAACTTGTTGTTGCATTACTTGTGTCATACCCTCTAGAGTTTTCATAATTCCACTCAATTGATCAGAAGTAGATGTAACAGGAGTACCAGATGACCTTGTCATCCTTGCTTCCTAAAAAATAGCAAAAGATAACTTTTAATCAGTCTCTAAATAGAAATCACTAAGCCTCAAAATTTATTACACATCTAGCATATCAAAATTCTTAGAAATCCTCAAACAATGCTCTGATACCAACTCTGTCACGCCCCCCGAATTTAATCCATTCAGGAGGTTTGACCCTGTCTAAAATCAATAATATTATAATTCATCATCACATATCAATCCAGGATCCAATCTAACATTTGAGAATACTAAGAACCATTCAAATCAATATTCACAATTCATAAACCTGTACGTTTCATAAATCATACTCCACGTCACTTAGAGATTCATAAAATCCAAAGGCAACTCAACTAAACATCAATCACAACACAAATCCATATTCGTAGAAATATATACCATCACAAGAATATTATTCACCATGAGTTCATATACTTATACAACGTAAGCTTATCATTCCATAAACATGAGTAGTCCTTTAAACTTTTACAACACATAAGTATCAATATATCCTTACCATTACATCAGAAGTAAAGTATACTATACAACAAAAACCTATCAACCAACAAAGATTAGTCCAAAATCTTCTAGCCTTTCAGTGCTTCAACCCAATTCTAGCTTTTCAGTGCGTGACAAGCTACCCTGAAAAATTTATATAGCAACGGGGTGAGCATGAAGAGCTCAGCAAGCGACTAACATATCCATGGCGATAGGAGAAGTTCAAGCAGGCTTAGTATCAAGATAACAAAAGCAGAAATACAAGTGTTCATTTGAAATCATCTTATTTGGTATAAAAATCACAAAGGGTTTCCTCATTTGAAAACAAGCGTTAGACATAACAATACGAGAAAGGAAATTGGAGCATTTCATTGGCAAAATAAGCATTTAGGCATGTATCAAATGGCACCTGAAGCATTTCAGTGTATATCAAAGGTGTAAGAGTGTTTGAGAGCATAACAATGATATACGAAACACTCCAAAGTATAACATGTGAACCGAATAGTAAATACAAGCTTGTATGTCATTTTTGAGGTAGCATGCATTCCATTTTTATCCAAAGCATAAATATAAACTCATAAGCAAAGCTTTGGATATCATATCAAAAACATAGAGGGCGCTGTGGGACCACATACATAATGTGATTCATCCATTTCAGGATGACCACCAAGCAAAAGTCTCCCACGTCTGGGAGCTCCATCCACCCACGTCTGAGTGAAGTCAATGGGGCCGGCAGAGCATCGCGGGCTCTATGCATAACTCCCTTTACCATTTCTGGCAAAGGTTCACAATATCCCACAAGACACCAGAGTACAAAAGGGTAGCATGAACAATGACATTGGCATATATCGGAAGCACATGCGGAAACAACGGAAATATGCGTGTGCCTTTATCAAACAAGGAAATGCCAACAAAACATTACATAATAAATTTTAGACATACAACAATTTCAGAATGAATAATACAAGAATTTTCAAAGGACTGCAAAAGAATTTAATAGAAATCAAACTTCCAACAGAATGAGACTCGAATAGGCAAAATTCAACAAAGTTTTCAATTCTGGCAGAATTTGAATGATACATTTCCTGATTTGTTTGAGTGACCAAGCATGCTCCAATTCACTAAAAATAGGTGTCAAAAGAAAGATATACGAGTCTAGTTCCCAAAGAATCAAGTTTTTTCATAATTTAGAATTTTCACAAAAGAGTTATGAGCAATTTAGTAACAGAAGGTCAGAGTTGATCATCTCTATTTTGGCAGAATAGATATTATCAATTTAAACAGATGTTTCAGAAGGCAAACGTAATTCAAAATTTCCAAACTAGGTGTCAAAAGAAAGATATGCGAATCTATTTCGCAATGAATTAAGTTTTGCATAATGCAGAATTTTCACTAGAGAGTTATGAGCAATTTAGTAACAGAAGGTCCGAAATTACAGTCCATATTTTATAGAATCTGTAGGGTTAATTGCAATAGAAGTCATATTATGCATTTCGACTCCAAATCATTCAATCTAGGTATCAAAATAAAGGTCTTCGAGTCTACTTTCAAACGAATAGGTTTTGCCTAAATCAGAGTTTAGCACAAAAAGTTAGGACCAAAACAATGCATGGAGGTCAGATTACCGAAAAATTACAGATTCATGGCTTTGTATCAAAACGAAAGAAATGTTTGGTTCTCAGCTGAAATCTTTCAAAATTTTATAGAATTAAAAAGAAAACAGAGATTAGGATTCTATTGGATTGGGTTAGAACACTTGCCTTAAAAAGTTTTGATTTTCAAATGTCGGGGAATTGAATGCAAAGCCTTAAGCTAAGATAAAACTTCTTCTTCTTCAATTCTTTCTCCTTCTCTTCTCCTTCAATTCCTTCTCCTCTTCTCAAGTTACGTTAGCTGCAAAGTTTCCCTTAGTTTTGCCTTAAATTACTTAGGTTTGGCTCATGCTAAAATAGTGAGGTGGCAAACATGCATGGAGGTTTAGGTGTCAACTTTAGAATAAGTGCAAGTGGCTCATCCTTGCTAATGCCACAAGTCCTCCATATAATTTAATATTGATATAATAAACTGAACTATTAAAGTACTATATAAGCATTTTTTTTTATTATTTTTTTTATGAGGGATGTTACACTCTCCCCTCCTTAAAAGAAAATTTAGTCCTCTAAATTTGTCATACCTCTTTCGGGAAAAGATGAGGATAAGCTTTCTTCATTTCTTCCTCAAGCTCCCAAGTCGCTTCATTTGCAGGATGATGCTTCCAAATTACTTTAACCATAGTGATGATTCTATTTCTTAAGATCTTCTCCTTTTTATCAATAATCTGAATGGGCTCTTCCTTGTAAAACAAGTCTTTGTCAATCGCAATCGGCTCATACTCAATGACATGAGAGGGATTAGGTATATACTTTCGGAGCATTGACACATAAAATATATTATGGATATGACACATCGATGGTGGCAAGGCAATCTTATAAGCGACAGAGCCAATTCTTTCGAGGATCTCAAAAGGTCCAATGAACCTTGGGTTTAACTTTCCTTTCTTTCCAAATCTTATAACGCCTTTGGAAGGAGAGACCTTTAGGAATACAAAATCCCCTACTTGGAACTCGATATCTCATCTTCTATTGTCTGCATAGCTCTTTTGCCGACTTTGAGCAGCCTTTAGCCTTTTTATGATAACCTGAATCTTTTCAGTAGTCTCTTGTACTTTATTTGGTGCTAACAATTTTCTATCACCAACTTCCTCCCAACATATAGGCGTTTTGCACTTTCGCCCATACAATGCTTCATAAGGAGCCATTTGAATGCTCGAATGGTAACTATTATTGTAAGTAAACTCAATAAGAGAAATATCTTTATCCCATTCACCTCTCCAATCCATAACATAGGCTCTAAGCAAATCCTCAAGTACTTGAATTGTTCTTTCAGATTGACCATCAGTCTGAGGGTGATAGGCAGTGCTAAACTTTACTTTGGTGCCCATAGAATCTTGTAATCTCCTCCACAATCTAGAAAGAAATCTGGAGTCTCTGTCCGAGATGATCTCCTTCGGGACACCATGAAGTCTTACTATTTCATCAACATACAAATCTGCAAGCCTATCAAGAGAATAAGTCATATTGATTGGTAAGAAATGTGCAGATTTGGTTAACCTATCAACAATGACCCAAATAGCATCATGCTTTCTAGAGGTTCTGGGTAGTCTTGAAACAAAGTCCATAGTAATGCATTCACATTTCCATTCAGGAATATCTAAGGGCTGTAATAAACCTCCAGGTCTCTGGTGTTCTGCTTTGATTTGCTGACATGTCAAACACCTTGAAACATATATTGCAATCTCCTTCTTCATGCCTTTCCACCAATAATGACTTTGGAGATCTCTATACATTTTCGTGCTACCAGGATGCATGGTGTACTTTGAATTGTGACCTTCGTTTAAAATTTGGTTCTTGATATCTGGGTTATTTGGAACACATATTCTATCCCCAAATCTCAATAGGCCATCATCTGAAATTTGAAAATTCAACTTCGGTCCCTTATCAACTTCATTCCTCAAGTATATTAAATGTGGATCTCGTAGTTGTCCTTCTTTAATTTGTTGAATGAGATCAGTTTGCACCTAGATAGAGGCCATCAACATTATTGAGTCTTGCCCTTTTCTCATTACATTTGAATCATAATTTCTTTCTAATAGCTTCCATTGTTTCACAACCAGACTAGCCATAAAACTTGTAGATTTTATACTAAGTGCATCAGCTACAACATTGGCTTTACCTGGGTGATAACGGATGGTATAATCATAATCCTTTAGATGTTCTATCCATCTTCGCTGCCTCATATTTAACTCCTTCTGCTTAAAAATGTATTTTAAACTCTTGTGATCAGTAAAGATATTAAATGTCTGCCCATACAAGTAATGTCTCCAAATCTTTAGAGCAAAGATGATTGCTGCCAATTCCAAATCATGAGTCGGATAATTCAATTCATAATTCTTTAGCTATCTTGAAGCATAAGCAATTACTTTCCCTTCTTGCATCAAAACACATCCAAGACCCTTTCTTGAAGCATCACTATAAACTATAAATCCTTCATTACCACTTGGAATAGTGAGAATAGGGGCACTAGTCAATCTTCTTTTTAATTCTTGGAAACTTTGCTCACAATCACTACTCCATTCAAATTTCACATTCTTTTGAGTCAGTTTGGTGAGGGGATGAGCAATTTGAGAAAATCCCTCCACAAATCTCCTGTAATAACCTGCCATGCCCAAGAAACTTCTAATTTCTGTTACATTTGTTGGCACATTAACTACTGCTTCCACCTTCTTTGGATCAACAGATATGCCCTTTCCTTAAATCACATGGCCTAAGAAAGCAATTTCCTTCAACCAAAATTCACATTGCTGAACTTTGCATACAACTTCTTTTCTCTTAGTATAGATAATACATCTCTCAAGTGTTTATCATGCTCTTGATTACTCCTTGAATATACTAATATGTCATCAATGAATACAATTACACAATTATCTAAGAGTGGCTAAAATATTCTATTCATTAGTTCCATAAAAGCTGCAGGAGTATTAGTCAAGCCAAAAGGCATTACTAAAAATTCGTAGTGACCATATCGAGTTCTAAAGGCTGTTTTTGGAATATCCTCTTTCTTGACCTTCAACTGATAGTAGCCTGATCTTAGATCAATCTTGGAGAATACTTGTGCACCCTGCAATTGATCAAACAAGTCATCAATCCTGGGTAGGGGATACTTGTTTTTGATGGTCACCTGATTCAATTGTCTATAATCAATACAAAGTCTCAATGTCCCATCCTTCTTCTTAACTAATAGCACTGGAGCACCCCATGGTGAGACGCTGGGTCGAATAAAACCCTTATCTAACAACTCTTGTATTTGCTTCTTCAATTCCTCGAGCTCAAGTGGTGCCATTCTGTAGGGAGGCTTAGATATTGGGGCTGTCCCAGGGACTAAATCAATAACAAATTCACCTTCTCTGTTAGGAGGTAGTCCAAGCAAATCCTCTGGGAATACATCAGAGAACTCTTTAGCCACGGAAATTTCATTTAGGTGAGTTTCTTGTTCTGAATGTTCCTTTACACATATAACATAACAAGAACATCCCTTCTGCATAAGGCGTTGAGTTTGAAGTGCCGATATTAAGCAAAGAGGCAAATCATGCCTAATACTCTCAAAGTAGAAGATAGGCTGATTTGGTATGCAGAAAGTAATTATTTTTGTATAGCAATCAATACTAGCATGATAGGAAGATAACCAATCCATACCCAGTATAAAATCAAAACCTTGGATTTCTAGGAGTATCAAATCGGCAAGGAGTTCATGTTCTCCGATAGAAATCAAACAAGATGGATAAATCAGATTTGTAGTCAAAGAATCCCCAACAGCAGTAGTTACGTGTAGCAAATAATCCAGTGGTTTAGGTTGAATGCCCAAGTGGTAAGCAAAATATTGTGAAACAAAAGATAAGTTGGAACCAGGATCAAACAAAACTTTTGCATTTCTATTAGAAACATGTAGAATACCTTCAACCACTGATTTAGAGGCTCTGGAATCTTGTTCTGTGATAGCATATACTCTAGCATGGGTCGTTGGCTTAGTGGTTAGTGGCTCTTTCTTCTTGTTTAGTGGGCAGTCCCTGACTTTATGATCTAACTTTCCACAGGCAAAACAGGCTCCAGTCACCCGAAAACACTCACTTGTTTCATGATTACGTCCACATTTTGTACATGATAGAGTTCTTTGTGATAGAGTTCCTTTCTCAAATCTAGGTACCTTTACCCTCTTATTACTTCTTTCTGCTTCATTTTCTCTCTTACTTTTACCAACAAACTTATCCTTGTTGTTCTTGTCCATGATTTCTTGGATCTCCTCCAAGTCTTTTTCAAGTATGAAAGCTCTTTCTACTACATCAGTGTATACCTGGAGTTTTAAAGCTGATATCCGACTTCTTATTGCCGGCCTTAGTCCTCTTTCAAATCTTCTTGCTTTCCTATACTCATCATCGATCATATGCGTGGCAAATCTAGAGAGCTCAGTGAATTTAGACTCATATTTGGCTACTGTCAAATTTCCCTGGATGAGATTCAAGAACTCCAATTCTTTCTACTCTCTGATACAATCTGGAAAGTATTTATCATTGAATTTTTCTGTAAATAGCTTCCAAGTGATTGGCTACTGTCGAGCTTCAGAAATCCTCTTCATGGTTCGCCACCAGTGCTCAGCCTCTCCTTCTAGCATGAAGGTAGCAAGAGAAATCTTCTTATCATCTGGGCAATTTAAAACATCAAATATTTTCTCTATCCGCATCATTCATTGTTCTGCTACCATTGGATCAGGCTCACCACTAAAACTGGGAGGACTAAGCTTCTTAAACTGTTCAATTCCCAACCCAGTCTGGTTTGAATTCCCCGTTTCATCATTTCTTCCTTGTCGAACTTGTTGTTGCATTACTTGTGTCATAGCCTCTAGAGTTTTCATAATTCCACTCAATTGATCAGAAGTAGATGTAACAGGAGTACCAGATGACCTTGTCATCCTTGCTTCCTAAAAATAGCAAAAGATAACTTTTAATCAGTCTCTAAATAGAAATCACTAAGCCTCAAAATTTATTACACATCTAGCATATCAAAATTCTTAGAAATCCTCAAACAATGCTCTGATACCAACTCTGTCACGCCCCCCGAATTTAATCCATTCAGGAGGTTTAACCCTGTCTAAAATCAATAATATTATAATTCATCATCACATATCAATCCAGGATCCAATCTAACATTTGAGAATACTAAGAACCATTCAAATCAATATTCACAATTCATAAACCTGTACGTTTCATAAATCATACTCCACTTCACTTAGAGATTCATAAAATCCAAAGGCAACTCAACTAAACATCAATCACAACACAAATCCATATTCGTAGAAATATATACCATCACAAGAATATTATTCACCATGAGTTCATATACTTATACAACGTAAGCTTATCATTCCATAAACATGAGTAGTCCTTTAAACTTTTACAACACATAAGTATCAATATATCCTTAACATTACATCAGAAGTAAAGTATACTATACAATAAAAACCTATCAACCAACAAAGATTAGTTCAAAATCTTCTAGCCTTTCAGTGCTTCAACCCAATTCTAGCTTTTCAGTGCGTGACAAGCTACCCTGAAAAATTTATATAGCAACGGGGTGAGCATGAAGAGCTCAGCAAGCGACTAACATATCCATGGCGATAGGAGAAGTTCAAGCAGGCTTAGTATCAAGATAACAAAAGCAGAAATACAAGTGTTCATTTGAAATCATCTTATTTGGTATAAAAATCACAAAGGGTTTCCTCATTTGAAAACAAGTGTTAGACATAACAATACGAGAAAGGAAATTGGAGCATTTCATTGGCAAAATAAGCATTTAGGCATGTATCAAATGGCACCTAAAGCATTTCAGTGTATATCAAAGGTGTAAGAGTGTTTGAGAGCATAACAATGATATACGAAACACTCCAAAGTATAACATGTGAACCGAATAGTAAATACAAGCTTGTATGTCATTTTTGAGGTAGCATACATTCCATTTTTATCCAAAGCATAAATATAAACTCATAAGCAAAGCTTTGGATATCATATCAAAAACATAGAGGGCACTGTGGGACCACATACATAATGTGATTCATCCATTTCAGGATGACCACCAAGCAAAAGTCTCCCACGTCTGGGAGCTCCATCCACCCACGTCTGAGTGAAGTCAATGGGGCCGGCAGAGCATCGCGGGCTCTATGCATAACTCCCTTTACCATTTCTGGCAAAGGTTCACAATATCCCACAAGACACCAGAGTACAAAAGGGTAGCATGAACAATGACATTGGCATATATCGGAAGCACATGCGGAAACAACGAAAATATGCGTGTGCCTTTATCAAACAAGGAAATGCCAACAAAACATTACATAATAAATTTTAGACATACAACAATTTCAGAATGAATAATACAAGAATTTTCAAAGGACTGCAAAAGAATTTAATAGAAATCAAACTTCCAACAGAACGAGACTCGAATAGGCAAAATTCAACAAAGTTTTCAATTCTGGCAGAATTCGAATGATACATTTCCTGATTTGTTTAAGTGACCAAGCATGCTCCAATTCACTAAAAATAGGTGTCAAAAGAAAGATATACGAATCTAGTTCCCAAAGGATCAAGTTTTTTTATAATTTAGAATTTTCACAATTGAGTTATGAGCAATTTAGTAACAGAAGGTCAGAGTTGATCATCTCTGTTTTGGCAGAATAGATAATATCAATTTAAACAGATGTTTCAGAAGGCAAACGTTATTCAAAATTTCCAAACTAGGTGTCAAAAGAAAGATATGCGAATCTATTTCGCAATGAATTAAGTTTTGCATAATGCAGAATTTTCACTAGAGAGTTATGAGCAATTTAGTAACAGAAGGTCCGAAATTACAGTCCATATTTTATAGAATCTGTAGGGTTAATTGCAATAGAAGTCATATTATGAATTTCGACTCCAAATCATTCAATCTAGGTATCAAAATAAAGGTCTTCGAGTCTACTTTGAAACGGAATAGGTTTTGCCTAAATCAGAGTTTAGTACAAAATGTTAGGACCAAAACAATGCATGGAGGTCAGATTACCGAAAAATTACAGATTCATGGCTTTGTATCAAAACGAAAGAAATGTTTGGTTCTCAGCTGAAATCTTTCAAAATTTTGTAGAATTAAAAAGAAAACAGAGATTAGGATTCTATTGGATTGGGTTAGAACACTTGCCTTAAAAAGTTTTGATTTCCAAATGTGGGGGAATTGAATGCAAAGCCTTAAGCTAAGATAAAACTTCTTCTTCTTCAATTCTTTCTCCTTCTCTTCTCCTTCAATTCCTTCTCCTCTTCTCAAGTTACGTTAGCTGCAAAGTTTCCTTTAGTTGTGCCTTAAATTACTTAGGTTTGGCTCATGCTAAAATAGTGAGGTGGCAAACATGCATGGAGGTTTAGGTGTCAACTTTAGAATAAGTGCAAGTGGCTCATCCTTGCTAATGCCACAAGTCCTCCATATAATTTAATATTGATATAATAAACTGAACTATTAAAGTACTATATAAGCATTTTTTTATTTTTTATTTTATGAGGGATATTACATAGGTACCTGAACAGACTCGGGCTGTAGAGTGGTACTTGAGCTTGGTTCTCCAACCTTGCTCAACTCTATCATGCTCCTACTATCTCTGCCAAGAATGTGTTCCTTCTTAGGGAACACTGCTCTTTTGGCTACAAAGACCTTTTGTTCCTCGAGATGATAGAAATAATACCCATAAATTTTCTTGGGGTATCCCACAAATTTGCATCGGTTTGTCCTCGATTCTAACTTATCGGGGTTATGTCTTTTAACGTGGGCAGGGCAGCCCCAAATCTTAACAACTTTAAGATCGGGCTTCTTCCTTTCCATATCTCATATGGTGTAGACACTACCGACTTAGGTTGGAACTCTGTTCAGAAGGTAAGCTGCGATCTCTAGGGCATATCCCCAGAATGAGATGGGTAAGTCAGCGAAACTCATCATGGACCGTACCATGTCTAACAGCGTACGATTTCTCCTTTCAGACACACCATTGAGCTGAGGTGTATAAGGAGGTGTCCAATGGGATAATATCCCATGGTCCTTGAGGAATTGAGTAAACTCTGTACTTAAGTTCTCCACCTCATTCTTATACTCTTTGAATTTCTCAAAGGCCTCGGATTTGTACTTCATTAAGTACACATATTCATACCTTGAGAAATCATTAGTAAAGGTAATGAAGTAGGAGTAACCACTAATGGCATGAGTTGACATGGGTCCACATACATCACTGTGTATGAGTTCCAACAGCTCAATGGCTCTCTCTCCAGTTCCATTAAATGGAGAGTTGGTCAGTTTTCCACGAAGGCAAGGCTCACAAGTTGCATATGACTCATAGTCGAATGGATCTAGATATCCATCATTTAGCAACTTTTGAATCCTTTCTTTATGGATGTGACCTAGCCTACAATGCCACAGGTATGCACTGTTCATCTCATCTCATTTCCTCTTGGACACACTTATATTCATGATATGTGGAATAGTGTCTAGCATAAATAAACCATTATGCAATGTCCCTTTCGTGATAATCTCATCATCTAATAATATCAAACAACCATTATTCTAAAAAACTAATTTATATCCACTAATTGTCAAATATGAAATGGAGATAATGTTTTTGATAATAGAAGGAAAAAATAACATGTATCTAATGCAATAAAAGCTCCGCCAGGCAGATGTAGGGTGACCTCGCCAATGGCTACTACACTACAACAACTTTTGCTCCATTGCCCATCTTGAGGTCCATCTCGCCTCTTTCTAGTCTCCTAAGATTTGCTAGAACCTACAATGAATTGCATATATGATAAGCACTACCGATATTTAATACCCATTGTTATCATAAGAGTCTGACAAATGGAGACTAATCATGAATATACCTGAAGCTTCACCAAGCTTCTGTTTCACCTTTTCTGCAAGGTACTCTTTGCAGTTCCTCTTCCAATGCCCATCTTTGCCACAGTGGGAGCACTGGCCTTTGTCCTTTGGTGGGTCTTTCTTAGCAACCTTTGCTTTTCCTGGTCTGCCCTTACCTTTTCCCTTCTTAACGGACTTTTTTGCTTTCTGTTTCTTTTTGGTGTCACCAGTGTAGAGAACTGGCTTCTCTTTCCTAATAGTACTCTCTGCCTCCCTCAACATATTGAGGAGCTCTGGGAGAGTCACCTCAAGCTTGTTCATATTAAAATTCATTATGAATTGTGAAAAGGAATTTGATAGGGATTGAAACACAATGTCCAGACACAAGTTATCCTCTAGAACCATTCCTAGACCTATGAGTTTCTCCATCCACTCAATCATCTTTAGGACATGGTTCTGAACCAGTATCCCCTTAGTCATCCTAGTGCAGAAATGGCTCTTGGATACCTCATATCGCCGAGTCCTTCCCTGTTCCTCAAACAATTTGTGGACATGTAGGAGAATGGATCTAACATCCATCTTTTCATGTTGTCTCTATAACTCAGGAGTCATAGAGCCCAACATATAGCACTGAGCAAGAGTGGAGTCATCAATGTACTTCACGTAGCAAGCGATCTCATCCTCGCTTGCCCCTTCCTCGAGCATAGGCATTACTGTATCAAGGACATACGTGATTTTTTCTGCCGTGAGAACAATTCTCAAGTTGCGGAGCCAATCAGTATAATTTGGATCAGTGAGGCGGTTGACATCGAGTATGCCACGTAAGGGATTTGAAAGCGATATTTTTGAAAATAAAGATGCAGCAGGAATGAATAATATGCAGATTTTGCAAGAAATAAACAATCAAGATATGGACTTCTATCTTAATATGCTTCCACTATTTTACTAGCGAGTCACGCGACACCCTCAGCACATGAAATGAAAGTCTCCGGCAGACTTCTAGTGGGGATCAGGATCCAATCAGCATCTTAGTGTAACCTTGAGGGACTCGACCAATCACACTAGCCCAAAAGGTAGACAACTCTTGACGATCACAACTTTCTATTGGGAGAGATGTTTCTATGATTTGGTCTCCTAATAAGCTATATCACACATATATATATTTAATATATATCTACATCGCATGCAAATATATATACATATCTAGTATGTATATAAGCAATCACACCAAATGATCATAGTCCACAACTTAATGTGATCAGGCCCGAGCCAGTAGGCCTAATCACTCACATCAAGATCTATGTATGCAACGGTACATCTCTATACCCTGTGATCGTCCATCTCATCCTCGCTTGCCCCTTCCTCGAGCATAGGCATTACTGTATCAAGGACATACGTGATTTTTTCTGCCGTGAGAACAATTCTCAAGTTGCGGAGCCAATCAGTATAATTTGGATCAGTGAGGCGGTTGACATCGAGTATGCCACGTAAGGGATTTGAAAGCGATATTTTTGAAAATAAAGATGCAGCAGGAATGAATAATATGCAGATTTTGCAAGAAATAAACAATCAAGATATGGACTTCTATCTTAATATGCTTCCCCAATTCAATCTACATCGGGAATCGGTTCCTACCCATATGATGGAAGGCCACGTGGGTCAATCTAATTGTCTCACGTTTACCGGCTTAATATTATTGGGAGAGATGTTTCTATGATTTGGTCTCCTAATAAGCTATATCACACATATATAGATTTAATATATATCTACATCGCATGCAAATATATATACATATCTAGTATGTATATAAGCAATCACACCAAATGATCATAGTCCACAACTTAATGTGATCAGGCCCGAGCCAGTAGGCCTAATCACTCACATCAAGATCTATGTATGCAACGTACATCTCTATACCCTGTGATCGTCCATCTCATCCTCGTCGGTTCCGTCGACATCTCGATGCATCTCCATGCATCACAATCGTCCGTCTCGTGGGTCTCGCTATCGCATCCATGCTCCCGTTGTGCCTCCTCATGTGATTACAACTTAATCATAGACATGCAGGCCCGACAATAAATGAGAAATATAATGGAGGCTCGCAGGCCCCAATAATAATAATTACAAGTACACACATCACACGGTCTATGATCATCCGTCCACACATCATACATCACATGTATAAGTCATTATCATGTAGGAGTACTAGATAATAATAAAAAATAATAACCAACTAAACCTTTTAATTAATTAAATATTTTTCTCAAATCGAGGGCATGGAATTTTCTGAATTCTGAGGGGCACTTTCATAATTTGGTCAAAGGATAGAAACTAGAATTTCTCAAATTCCCATGAGTAAAATTATCTTTTGCCTAGAAAACCCTAATGCCCTTCTCCTCTCCCCTGCTTCTACCGCCGCTGCCACCCTACCGACATGCGTAGCGGAAGAACAAGAAAACAAAATCCCCTATTCCCAAAGAGAATAGAATATAGAATAGATTGTGTTACCTAGGGAGATCGTATATCCATATTTCCTTGCAGATCTCTAGGAGAGGGTGAAGGAGGTCAAGCGTCCTCCTCTCTGGTGGTGATCCACATAGTAGAGCTGTGACGATGCTCCTCAAAACTCCAGGCCTGCTTTGAGGTAGAGAGGGGGGGAGAATAGGAGAGGCAAGCAAAGGCTCTAGCCTATGAGGCTTTGAATCCCTCTTATTTATAGAGGCCCCATGTCAAACCCTAATGGATCCTCCCCTAGTGGGTATTGGATCTGTATCCAATTACCAAAGCCTTTTAGATTAGTGGATCTCTATTCAATAACCTCTCATGGGCTCTCATCCATGGGATCCAATAATTCAGGGGCTTATTGGATATTCAATAAGATAGGGGCTCCGGCGGATATCTTATATCCGAACCTCTATTCATCGCAATGCCTACCATATGTATGTGACCCTCTAGGCCCAATATCGAGCTGGTCGTGAGTCATAGCTGTTAGAACTCCTTTTGGCCCATGAATTATTATCTCTATAATAATTCACTCGACTCATCGACTACGGATCTACTAGGTCACTACACCATAGTCCCCAGATGATACAGGATAATCCAATCCATTGGACCTATTTATCCTCAGTTACCGTGTACCTATAGTCTCTCATCCATCTAATATCCTAGAGATCGTATATCGAGCATGGTGCTGTCAGACCCATATGGTTTCTACTCGAGTCTCGCTCTAATCGGATTCTCCCGGAGAACTCTTTCTCTCTCAACCCGAATGACCCTGGCCAGGGATTTGTCTGAGCAAGAACACATGGGATATTCCTCTCATGACGCCGAGAGTGGATGATCCTCTATCGACACTCAATAGCTCTCGTAAGGTCGATTGCCACTCCTAATAACTAACTATACTAGATCTGGGACATCCAAACCTATAAGTCTGGTATCAAAGAGTGGAGCACTCATACAAGACATCCTTGGTGTCTCAAGTCTAAGGACCAGATACACTACTAGGACTACGGAATCGCTGTTTGACAATAAGGTATCATCAACCATCCAGTATTCCGTAAGCGGATCAATCAATGAACTCATTCTCCAATGAGCACCTGTACTATATCCCTAGTGTCCCCACACGAGCAGCTATGAGACCAGTTGCATCCATCATATGGACGAGTATACAACACACCAGTCTGTCCGGTTATCACGATATCCCTATCGAGTAACCTATGACTGGGATTATTTAGGATCTGTGTTTAAAGGTGAATCGGTCTCATTATTATAATCTCATCACGATCTGATTCCCATTGCACATGTCTAAGGACATCACAATATATACTTGCATATATGCAATAGACAATATAAAGTGATAAAAGCCAAAATGTAATAAGTAAAAAGATTTCGTGTCAAGTCACACATGTCATTACTAACATGATTAGCTTGTTGAGTACCTATTACTAGCAATAAAAAGCCCAAATAGTGCCCCAAGAAGTCTCACCGTCGTGGCACAGTCTTCAAGGCTATGTCTGGCGGTGGTACCGCCCAAGGCAATGTCAGCATCAAACTGACATTGGGCATTGGTACTGCCTAGCACAAGCGGTGATACCGCTCGTGCCCGGGGAACCCGGGATGGGAAAGTTTTAGGCTCCAAGTTTGAATCAACTTGAAGCCTATAAATATCCCTCATCCTCGGTTAAAGCACACAAGCACAGAGGATTAAAAAGTGAGAAAACACTACTACAATCTCTTTAAAAATTTCCTCCTCCACTCTAAGTTTAGAATTCTATAAGAGGAGTGTGTGTGCTTGTAAGGGTTGCCTCCTAAGCCTGTCAAAAGGAGAAAAACTGTAAAAGGGTGATTGGCCTTTGCCTATTGAAGAAAGACCTCTAGTGGACGTCGGTGACCTCATCGGAGGAAGAAGCTAAAAGTGGATGTAGGTCAAGATTGACCGAACCACTCTAAATCTCGGTTTGCATTTACATTCTACTCTTTATCTTAACTACAAACTGCCTTCATTGATTTACATCAACTACACTTCTGCTTACTCTTAACTTTAAAGATCTTTCAAGATCTTTTTGAAATGGTTTTCGTATGAAAGTATTTTTAACCGATGAAAGTTTTCTGCTGTACTAATTCAACCCCCCCCCCCTTCTTAGTGCTCTTGATCCTATCACTTCTTGGTGATCTTCAAGAAAGCAAGTTCTACATCATGCAAGCTAGTGAATCTTACAACAGTTTAGAACATGCAAGGTAGCAAATTTTTTCATCATTTTAAAGTATGCAAGCTATTAAATTTTACACATATAAAAGTTAACAAAATTTTACATCTTTTGAGATGTGCAAGATAAGACTTTTTGCCTCTTCTTGAAATATGTAACTTAGCAAATATTGCTTCTCTGTGCAAGATAAGACTTTTTGCCTCTTCTTGAAATATGTAACTTAGCAAATATTGCTTCTCTTGAGATTTGCAAGATAGTACTTCTAGCTTCTCTTTTGAGATTAGTAAGCTAGCAAGTTTGCCTCTTTTCGTAATGTGCACGCTAGAAATTCTTTCTCCCCCTTTGTCATTGGCAAAAGAGGGGAATAACAAAACAACGGTGCAATTTATCAATTTTTAAATTATGACAAAAATAGTGTCATTCTTATTTCAATATGTCATAATTGAGATAAACCTTGAATTTAAATTTAATTCAAGTCAATGTAATTTTAATCAGGATTCATATCATATGCAATACATCATGTACATCATTATAATAAAATCGTAAGTATTGCATGCACCATTTCAAATCATAAATATTTCATATCATGATGGTACAAATTTTGTCAAATTACATCCTACCATGCATGATAAAAACTTCTCCCCATTTTATCATTGTAAACAAGAAGAAGGGAAGAATATAATGGTATAAAATATTTCAATCATTTCAGGGCATACAAGCTATAAATACAGTCATAGAGGATAAGACCACTTGAATACCAAAAGACATGATTCATATAGTAAATCTCTTCTTTAAATAAAATACCAAGGAAAAAATCGTAGGAGCACAAAGAAGAGATCTTGATTAAAAAAAATCTCAAGTTATTCCAAGAGATCAAGATCATGATTTGAGTAAAACTCATTCAAATTCAAATCATCAAATCTTCAAAATTACTTTCAAGAGATTCAAAATGACACAAACAACTTTATCAATCTCTTATCAATCGATAAGAGAGAAAAAGATATTTTCAAGAAAAAATGCTTTTCTCTTTTTAATTATTTTTGAAAACAAGCATCAACATTTGAAACCAAAATTTTCAATACATTATAAATCATCAAGCATAATTTTGAAATGTTAACTTATTAATCATGACTTCAAATCATCATTACATTATTTCATCTAGCATGATTTCATTAAACATAAAGCATTTTCAATCAAAATTGGAAATTATTAAGACGAAAAATATAACACATTAAACATAAGGCCTCTTCAATTGAAAAGCAATACGAAGATTAACATGATACACATTATTGCTTCTTAAACTAATCTTATTAGGTGTACAAGCATTTGATTTATATCTAATATTTTATTACATTATTACATCATTAAAACTATAAGCTTGATTTCATAAGATATTCAAAATCATTTTGTTTATTTATCATAAGACATGCAATTTTTATTATCATTTTCAAAATTACTAGCATGATCCCAATTTTTTACATTTTCATTACATTATTAAACATATAATTTTCAAGAAAAATAATTTTTCTAAACTAAATTAACAATAACTCATGAAAAGCATTATGTAATTTCAAAGTAAACTTAGGGCATTTTGATTACCTCATCGTCGAAAGCCGTTAAGGCGTAGTTTGCCATCTTGTCTTTGTTGATTTTCTCTTTATCTTCGGAGGAGCTCGATTCATCCCAAAGTACTTCCATCTTCTTGAGTTCATAGCAAGTAGTTGCGTTCTTTTTGTTCTTTAATTTTTGTTTTATGAACTTTTTAAATTTCATAGTGAGGAGTTCAAGTTCACCATCACTTGAGCTTATGCTCGAGTGGTCTTTGATTGTTCTAAGTCTGAAATCCTTCCTGTTCTTTGGAAGGTTGTTCTCAAGTTTGTTTTGTGCCACATGTGTCATAAAACTCATTTCATAGGTCATTAAAGACCCAATTAGTTCGATCAAAAATAGTTCAAATCTTTTTATTATTGTATTGTCATTACTTTCGAATCCCAATTTTTAGAAAGTAATCGTAAAACTTTATTAATAATTTTAAAATTTAAAAAATATTTGCCAAATGCTTTTAAACCATTGACGATATACGTCAAACGGGTGTACATGTTAACAATAGTTTCGCTCGGCTTCATTCAAAATAGTTCAAAATCATGCATTAAAAGATTGACTTTAGAATCTTTAACTCTAGTAGTGTGTTCGTGTGTGATTTCAAGAGTGTGCCAAATATTGAAAGCCTTTTTGCACATAGAAATTTGATTGAATTCTTTTTTGTCTAAAGCGCAAAATAGAGCATTCATAGCTCTAGCATTTAAAGAAAAAGTCTTCTTCTCCAAATCATTCCAATGGTTCATTGGAAGAGAAGACCTTTGAAAATCATTTTTAATAATATTCCATAAATTTAAATCCAAAGAAAGCACGAAAACTCTCATTCGAGTTTTCCAATATATGTAGTCCATCCCATTGAACAAGAGAGGACGAATGAGAGAAAGTCCCTCTTGAAAGCCGAAAAGAGACATTTCTCTTGGATGTTAAACAAATGAGAAATCACGAGGCTCTGATACTAATTATTAGGAAAGCAGTCGGCACTAGGGGGGGTGAATTAGTACAGTAGATAAAAACGTCAGTTTTGTAAAATCTTTGTTCGTCGAAAATCGAACTCGGAAATATGCTTGACTTGAAAGCATGTTCATAAACATATTGAAAGCAGTAAGCAAGTAAAGTGATTTACAGTAGAGTAAATTACACAAAAGAAATGCAAACCAGATTTTTATAGTGGTTCGGTCGTCGTGACCTACATCCACTCCACTGATTCCTCTTCCGTCGAGGCCATCCGACATCCACTATCGGTGTTCTTTCAATGGGCAAAGACCAACTAACCTTTTATAGCTTGATTCTCCTTTTACCGGGTTTAGAAGGTAACCCTTAGATCCCCACTTACTCCTCTCTCAAACTATTCTAATACTTATAACTTTGAGAGGAGTTCACACAAGATTGCAAAAATGTTTTCTTTCTTTTTCACTCTCAATACTTATATATGTTAACCAGGGATGAGAGGGGTATTTATAGGCCTCAAGTTGATTTAAACTTGGAGCCTAAAAATATCTCATCTTGGGTTTCCCGGGTCCTGGCAGTACCATCGCCTATGCTGGGTGGTACCACCGCCTGCAGCATTGCCATTGGGCGGTACCACTGACTAGTTTAGTGGTACCACCGCCCAGACTGGCGGTACCACTGCTTGACAATAACATTGGGCGGTACCACCGCTTGACACAGTCTTGGAGACTGTGCCACGATGGTGCCACCTATTAGGTCATTGTTTGGGCCTTTCATTGGGCCCAACATAGTCCTTACATGGGCCCAATTGGCCCTTAATTAGGTTGGCTCAATTTCAATCCCAATTATGTGCTAACTACGAATTCTAAGACATTTACTAAGCTAAACAAGTCTGTAAGTTAAGTTTTCTTCCGATGAGTTTCCGGCGATCTTCCGATGAACTTCCGATGATCTCTCGGCAATGTTCTAGCGGACTCTTGGCAAGCTCCTAGACTTCACGACGATCTTCTTGGTGAGTTCCGATGAGCTTCTTTGGTAAGCTCCAGGACTTCTCGGTTGGTTCCGGTAGAACTTTTGACGAACATCCGGTCTTCCAACGAACTCTCGAACTCCCAACGAAATCGCGTTCTTGACTCCGGGACTTCATTTTGCTTTATGCCTTGCTATCGTAGTTAATCCTGCACATGTAAAACACACTTCAATCTAGACAATTATTACTAAGCATGAATCATGTTGTCCGATATATCATTGGTCCATCGACGCTTCGTCCGATTCTTTGGCGCATCGTCCTCTCTTGCAGCCTATTACCCAATCAGCCAGTTGGCCTCCACAACTCTGATTTCCTTGGCATAATATCTGCTCTTCTTGGCCCGATGCCCGAACTCATGGCCCGAAGCCTTTTGTCGATATGTCGACCGATCCTCTGGCTCGACCTCCAATCTTCTAACATGTTCCACCGGCCCAACATGATTCTTCCTCCTTTAATTGTCTCATCCTAATCAAAGCTTCTTGTGTCACTCAAAACACACATCAAATCATAAACACTTATCAATTGGTTTGATCATCAAAATCTGAGATTCAACAAAGTTAGATTCACTTAATCATTTTAATTAAAATTGATCATTTTGTAGATTTAATGATGCATAATGATTTGAAATCTTATATTTTGGAATTATGTGTTACACTTTTGATCTTATATATTTCATGACATGATTCCTTTGTATTTATGATTTGTATATCTCATAATATGATTGAATCATTGATGCAAAGAAGGAATTAATGCTTGATGAAATAATGTAATGATGCTTAATGAATTTATATTTCGAAATTATGCATGATGATCTTTATGATATATGACTTATTAATCTTGTCATGATGAACTTTGCTTTTAAACAATGATACATATTTTTGTTTGGCATAAAAGACAAAAGCATGCTTGTATGAATTCAAATAACTTAAATTGAAACAACTAAAAAAAGAAAAGTATTTTTCTTGAAAATTTTTTTTTCTCTAACTTGTCGATTTTTCACTAAGAGATTGATAAAGTTATTTATGCCATTTTAAATTTCTTAAAAGTTATTTTGATGATTTTGATGATTTGAATTTGAATGAGTTCTTACCTATATCGTGATTTTGATTCCTCGGAATTATAGCTTGAAATCTTTTATAAATCAAGATCTCTTATTATATGTTGTTATATTATTTAAGAGGATATTTTTTATAAATCTTGATTTTTTGAATTGTAACTTGAGATTTTTCATTAATATATTAATCATGATCTTGACAACTAGAGATTCTTATGAATCAAGATCGTTTAATATATTTCTTCTTTTTGCTATCCAATTGAATCATTTATCGATGTTTGTGACTTGAGATGAATTTTATATGAAATATTTTTTCTTGATTCACATATGATTTACTTGTCTAAGAGAAGATTTATCCAAATGAATCTTGATTCTTGACATTAATAACTTAAGATTTATTTGAATCAAGATCGTTTCCTATATACAAAAGAAGAGATATATAAAAAATCATGACTTTATCTTTCATTTTTGATGATTGGAATAATGATTGGAATATTGATGTAAATTTGCTATTTATCTTTGTCATGCTTTGAAAATTGTTGTAAAAGGAAAAAAACTACAAAATTGTATCCTTCCCTTCTTTTTGACAATAACAAAGGGGGAGATAAAATCTACTAGCTTACATGATGGTATATGTAAGAAGAAGCTAAAACTTGCTAGCTTGAACATTGCAAAAGAAGCAAAAAATTACACTTCTCAAAAGAGAAGAAAGAACTCACTAGCTTATATGTTCTAAAGTGATGGGAAATTTGCTAAATTCCTAAGCTTATATCTCTAAAAAGTTACACTTCTCCTTTTTGTTGATGATAAAGGGGGTGAAGATATGTGTTAGAAACGAGTCGGCACTAAGAAGTGAATTAGTGCAGTGGATAAAATCATGTCGGTTCGAAAAATTCATACATTCAATGAAAACTGATCCTCGGAAAGATGTTAACTTAAAACACATTTGTAAGAGTGTGCAGCTAAAGTAATGAAGAAGCATGATGGTTTGCAATTAAAGTAAAGAGCAAACCAGAAATGCAAACCGAGTTTATAGTAGTTCGATCGTTATGACCTACATCCACTCCCGATTCCTCCTCGAGGCTACCGACATCTACTATCGGTCTTCTTTCAATGGAAAAAGACCAACTACCCTCTTACAACACTTTCTCATTTTCACAGGTTTAGGAGATAACTTTTATAAGTTACTCTTTTACAAGTATTCCCTCACACACCTTCCTTAGGACTAACTCTAAGCACTAGGAGGAGAGAACTCAAAGTTTTGGCAGAGTCTACTTAGTTTTTTCCCTAGAATTCTTGCTCCCTTCTTATTGCCCAAGTGGGGTATTTATAGGCCCTAAATGGTTTTAAAATGGAGCCAAAACTTTAAACTTCCGGGTCTTCTGGGTATGGGCGGTACCACCACCTACACTGGGTGGTACCATCGTCTGCAGCTTGACACTAGGCGGTACCACCACCTAGTCAAGCGGTACCTCCACCTAACATTGTCATTGGGTGGTATCACCACCTAGTCTAATGGTATCACCACCTGACAACCTCGGAAACCAAGTTTTCCAACTTACAAGCGGTTTTATCGCCTGTTTTGATGGTGCCACCGCTTGGCCCAACATTTGTGTTACTGAATGGGCCTCCCAATGAGCCCAAATCAGTCCCAATTAAGACCCAATTGGCCCCTAATTGAGTTAGCATGATTACACCAAAAGCTAACTCAATTAGCCCCCTAAACTACTTCGATCTTAAACAAATGATTACAAAGCATGAATCCTTTGTCCGGCATGTCATTGGTTCATCCAACGCTTGTCCGATCCTTCAGCGTATCGTCCTCTCCTTTAGCATATTGCCCAATCGGCATGTTGACTCTCACAACTTCTGATCTCCCTAGTGCAATGTCCGATCCTTTGGCCCAATGCCCGAATTCTCGATGCGAGCCTTCTGTTGATATGTCGACTGATCCTCCGGCCCGACGTCCAATCTTCTGACATGTTCACTTTGGCCTAATATATGATTCCTCCTACAGTAATAAATTTATCTCTCCTTGATCAAAGCTAGTCCTGCATTACTCAAAACGTAGATTAGATCACAAACTCAAAACATGACACTCTAAGTATGTGTTATATCAGGCTTGGTACAAAGCATGGCATACATGATAGACCCTATTGTTGATGTATAGGGTATCCTATATATGTTCACCCTTTCTTTAGGAGTCTTTGAGGATATACTCCTAGAAAGCGATATCCCACGTCTCATCGGTATAAGACCTCTCTTAAAATTTTCCCTACCAAACCTTTTGACAATGGTGTCTATGTACTTGGATTGGGACAAGCAAGCATCGTCTTGGATCTATCTCTATAGATCTAAATCCCTAAGATATATGATGCTTCCCCTAAGTCCTTCATGGAGAAGTGTCTAGATAACCAAGCCTTTACTGTGGAAAGCATTCCTACATCATTCCCAATGATCAGGATATCATCCACATATAACACCAAAAAGGTGATAGCGCTTCCACTTACCTTCCTGTACACACAAGGCTCATCTTCGTTCTTAATAAAGTCATAAGATCTAATTGCCTCATCAAATCTTATGTTTCAGCTTCGGAAAGCTTGCTTTAGTCCATAAATAGATCTAAGCAACCTACACACCTTATCTGGGTAGTCCTTGGACACAAATCCCTAAGATTGTATCATATACACCTCCTCCTCGAGGTTCCTATTGAGGAATGCAATTTTCACATCCATCAGCCAGATCTCATAATAATAGTGTGCTGCAATAGCCAATAGAATTCGAATGGATTTTAGCATTGCCATGGGTGAGAAGGTTTTGTTATAGTCAACAACTTGCCTTTGACGATACCCCTTAGCCACTAGCTTTGTTTTATAGGTCTCTACCTTTCCATCTACTCCAATCTTTTTCTTAAAGATCCACTTGCAATCGATGGGTACAATACCCTTGGGCGCATCAACTAGGTTCCAAACCTTGTTGGAGTACATGAAATCCATCTTAGAATTCATGGCTTCTTGCCACTTCCCAGAGTCTATACTTATAATAGCCTCCTCGTAGGTCTGAGGATTAATATCCTCAACATCCTCTCCTCTAATATGTCCCACATATCTCTCAGGATGATGGGATACTCTACCGGACCTACATAAAGTTGGAACTTGTGTATTAGATACTTGAACAAACTCGGGCTGTAGAATGATGCTTGAGCTCAGTTCTCCAACCTCGCTCAACTCTATTATGCTCTCGCTGTCTCTGCCAAGAATATGTTCTTTCTCAAGGAACATCGCTCTCTTAGCTGCAAAGATATTTTGGTCCTCGAGATGATATAAATAATACCCACAAGTTTCCTTAGGGTATCCCACGAACTTGCACCGCTCCATCCTTGATTCCAACTTATCGGGATTGTGTCTTTTAACATAGGCAAGGCAGCCCCAAATCTTAACAATATTAAGATTGAGCTTCTTCCCTTTCCATATCTAATATAGTGTAGACACTAATGACTTAGTTGGAACTCTGTTTAGAAGGCAAGCTGTAGTCTCTAGGACATATCCCCAGAATGAGATAGGTAGGTCAGCGAAACTCATCATGGACCGTACCATATCTAATAGTATACGATTCCTCCTTTCAGACACACCATTGAGTTGAGGTGTATAAGGAGGTGTCTATTGGGATAGAATCTCATGGTCCATGAGGAACTAGGTAAACTCTGTACTTAAGTACTCACCTCCTCGATCTGATCAAAAAGTCTTGATACTCTTTCTAGTTTGGTTCTCCACTTCAGTCTTATACTCTTTGAATTTCTCAAAGGCCTCGGATTTATATTTCATTAAGTACACATATCCATACCTTAAGAAATTATCAGTAAAGGTAATGAAGTAGGAGTAACCACCAATGGCATGAGTAGACATGGGTCCACATACATCACTATGTATGAGTTCCAATAGCTCAGTGGCTCTTTCTCTAGTTCCACTAAATGGAGAGTTGGTTAGTTTTCCATGAAGGCAAGGCTCGTAAGTTCTATATGACTCATAGTCGAATGGATCTAGATATCCATCCTTTAGTAACTTTTGAATACTTATCTAATAGATATGACATAGCATATAATGGCATAAGTATGCACTGTTCACCTTATCTCATTTCCTTTTGGACACATCTACATTCATGATATATGGAGTAGTCTCTAACATAAACAAACTATTATGCAATATTTCTCTCGCCAATCTCCTTGGCTTTATCAGAATCTACAACAAATTGCAGATGTGATAAGAAATACCGGTATCCAATACCAATATAATATCACAAAAATCTGACAGTGGGCCTAATCACTCACATCAAGATTTATGTGTGCAGCGGTGCATCTCTATACCTTGTGATGGTCCATCTTATCCTCATCGGTTCCGTCGGCATCTTGACGTATCTCCATGTATCGCGATCGTCCGTCTCATAGGTCCCACATCACATCCATGCTCTTACTACGCCTCCTCGTGTGATTACAACTTAATTATATGCACGTAGGTCCAACAATAAATGAGAAATATAATGGATGCTCGTAGACCCCAATAATAATAATCATAAGTACACACATCACACGGTCCATGATCATCCGTCCACACATCATACATCACATATATAAATCATCATCATGTAGGACTACTAGATAATAATAAAATAATAATTAATTAAACCTTTTAATTACTTAATTTTTTTGAAATCAGGAACATGTAGGGAATTTTTTTAATTCTAAGGGGGTATTTTCGTAATTTAGATAAAAGGATAGAATTATAATTTCTCAAATTCCGAGGGGCAAAACTATCTTTTTCTCAAAAAAACCTAATTCCCTTTCTCCCTTTTCCCTACTACTGCTACCGTCGCCGCCACCCTACCCCTGCCTGTAGGCAGTGCCTCCCTTGTGGTTGGGCGCCACCACGGGCAGGCGCCCCTACGGGCGGTTCTGCCACGAGGGTTGCTCTCGCAACCGCCGCCCGTGTGAGCGGTTGCCCCTGTAGTTGGCGTTGTAGGCGGCGGCCACTCTTATGGGTCGCACGCTAGTGGGCGAGCGTTGTGCGCACAAGCAGCACCCGCGAGTGCCACCGCCTATGCACCACAGGCGGCTCTTCCTACGGGCGGCCTACTTGCCGGCGATGCCTGCCCTTGCGGGCGTTGTGGCCGCAGGCAGCACCCGCGGATGCCCGCAGGTGGAGCACCCGTGGGTTGCCAGCCCCATCGGCTGTAAGCCTGCTGTTGCGGACTTTACGATGATCTTCTTGACGAGTTCCGACGAGCTTCTTTGGCAAGCACTTGGACGTCTCAGTCACTTCCGGTAGAACTTCCGATGAACTCTTGAACTCCCAATGAAATCTCGATCTTGACTCTAGCACAACATTTGCTTTATGTCTTACTGCTATCGTAGTTAATCTTGCACATTTTTCTCAACATATAGATTAGATTAAATAATTTACCAATCGATTTCATTATCAAAATCCGAGATTCAACAATCTCCCCCTTTTTGATGATGACAATCAATTGATGATGGAGTTAACCTTAACTCCACCTATCTATATGCCATACTTGAGAAAGGACACTCTTGAATTCAAAGCTTTTGAATTCAAGCATCAAACTAATAAGCTAAATTCATTTAAGCTTACCAATATGCACTTCATAATACTTATCAATTCAAAATACGATACTATGTATTTATCACAATAAAAATGATGTCAATAAATGACATCCAATTTCAATTTCAACATAGAAAGATGATAAATAATAATCATTTTCACATATGATAGAAATTTCAAATATGAAATTTAAAAATATTCAAGTTTCAATAAAAATGATGATTCATCAATCCAAGGCATGATTCCAATTTTAATAAAGTCTGATTCTTTCGATATTTCATCACAATGATAGATATTTATCATTTTGATACAAAATCAAGCCTGATACTAAGAATAAAACATTTGCAAGTAATCATGCCATATTCCGATATGTTTCAAGCAAATATTTTGATATTTTCAAGTATGTATTTAATGATACTAATCATTTTTACTCATATTTAAAGCATTCGCAAAGCATTCAAATATTTATGATACAATACATTCAAAATGTCATGTTGTCATTAATTTGTCATATTTCTCTCCCTTTGTCATTAACAAAAAGAAGAACCATTCAATAATGCAAGTGTGGTAAACAAAAGTTCAAGCAAGTTCCACACCAATTTATCCAAGTTAGCAAAGATGAGAATTTTTTTAAAAAATTTGCATAATAACTACTTTTGGATAAGCTTACATTTTTTACTTTAAATGAGTAAAAGCATTTGGTTCTTCTTGAGAAGTGTAAATTTCTTTCTTCCTTTGTCATAAGAATAAGAAGTAGAGGAAGGAGAAGGAATTCATTAAGAACCAAATTCAAAACAATGAGTTTAAATCATGTTTCAATGAAATCAAATTGTCATTCTTGTAAGTGATCATTACACACTATAAATTCAAGAATTCTTCTTTCATAAGAAAAAAGTATCAAATGAAGGATTAAAAGTCCTTGAATAAAAGTTCATGAATCAAATTTGTTTCTCATTAAAAATTCACAAGAGTGAAATCTATGAGAGAAGTATTTGTTAATGAATTCCATGAGTGAATGGATTAAGTATATCAAGTGATGGAGCAAGGGTATAAATTTGATACCAAGTAAATTGATGTTCCGGATTTCATGAAAGCCTTATTTAAAAAATCGACAAAGTCCAAAAACGAAATACAAATTCATGCATTTGGACAATTTAATATCCCTAACTCTCTTCTAATAAAATCATATTGTTCTTCATTTAAAGGTTTTGTAAAGATATCAGCTAATTGATATTTTGTATTAATAAACTCTAAAGATATGTCATGGATGTTAACATGATCTCTTATGAAATGATGCCTAATGTCAATATGTTTAGTTCTAGAGTATTGAATAGGATTTTTTGTTAAATATATTGCACTTGTATTATCACATTTTATATGAATATTCTTAAGATAAATTTTATAATCTTCCAATATATTTTTCATCTATACAACTTGTGCACAACATGCACTAGCTGCAATGTATTCGACTTCAGTTATAGATAGTGTAACCGAGTTTTATTTCTTGGAAGACCAAGAGACAAGTGTGTGTCCTAAAAATTGACATATTCCAAATGTGTTTTTTCTATCTAATCTACATCCAACAAAATCTGCATTAGCATAAGCAATTAATTTAAAGTTTTTGGATTTTGGATACCATAATCCTAGATTTGTGGTTCCTTTAAGATATCTAAGTATTCTTTTGACAGTTTTAAGATGAGATAGCTTAGGATTAGATTGAAACCTAGTACAAAGTCCTATGCTGAACATGATGTTTGGTCTAGTTGTGGTGAGGTATAGTAAACTACCTACCATACCCCTATAAGCTTTTTGATCAAAGCTTTCTCCACTTTCGTCAATGTCTAAATTGGTGGAGGTACTCATAGAAGTGTTGATAGCCTTTGAGCTATCCATATTAAACCATTTTAGCAAGTCTAATGCATATTTTGTTTGGTTAAGAAAAATACCATTTTATAAGCCTAAAAAGAAGGTTAGGTCTGTTGAATCTCGTATTTTGATGATGAAACCAATTGATAAGTGTTTATGATTTGATTTACGTTTTGAGTGACATAGGATGCTTCAATCAGGATGAGATAATTAAAGTAGGAAGAATCATGTTGGGCCAGGGGAAAACATGTCAGAAGATTGGACGTTGAGCCGGAGGAACGATCGACTTATCGACAGAAGGCTTCAAACCATGGATTCGAGCATTAGGCCAAGAAGAGTAGATATTGTGCTAAGGATATCGGAGTTGTGGAGGTCAACTGGCCGATTGGGTAATAGGTCGCAAGAGAGGACGATGCGCCGAAAAATCGGACGAAGCGTCGATGAACCAATGACATGCCAGACAATATGATTCATGCTTAGTAATAATTGTCTAGATCGAAGTATATTTTACATATGCAAGATTAACTATGATAGCAAGGTATAAAGCAAAGTGAAGTCCCGGAGTCAAGAACGTGATTTCGTTGGGAGTTCGAGAGTTCGTTGGAAGTTCTGATGGCAATCGAGAAGTCCTAGAGCTTGCTAAAGAAACTCATCGAAACTCGCTAAGAAGATCATTGTGAAGTCCAGGAGCTTGCTGAGAGTCCGCTGGAACATTACTGAGGGATTGTCGGAAATTCGTTGGAAGATCGTCGGAAGCTCGCTAGAAGAAACTAGACTTACAGACTTGTTTAGCTTAAGTATGTCTTAGAATTCGTAGTTAGCATATAATTGGGATTAGATTTGGGCCAACCTAATTAGGGGCTAGTTGGGCCCATGTAAGGACTGTGTTGGGCCCAATGAAAGGCCTAAATAGTGACCCAATAGGTGGCACCATCATGGCACAGTCTCCGAGACTGTGTCAAGCGGTGGTACCGCCTAGTGGTAGGGTGCCAAGCGGTGGTATGGCCAAACTCGGCGGTGGTACTGCCCAGCATAGGCGGTGGCACCGCCCTACCTAGGAAACCCGAGATGGGATATTTTTAGGCTCCAAGTTTAAATCAACTTGAGGCTTATAAATACCCCTCTCATCCCTAGTTAACATATACACAACTAAGAGCAAAAAAGGAAAGAAAACGCTATTTGAATTGTGTGTGAACTCCTCTCAAAATTATAAGTATTAGAATAGTTTGAGAGAGGAGTAAGTGGGGGTGTAAGAGATGTCTCCTAAACCCAATAAAAGGATAATCAAGTTGTAAGAAGGAGGTTGATCTTCGCCTATTAAAGGAAGATCGATAGTGGATGCCGGTGGCCTCGACAGAAGAGGAATCGGCGGAGTGGATGTAGGTCACGATGACCGAACCACTATAAAATGGCTTGTAAATCTGGTTTGCTTTACTTTGAGCAATTTATTTTAACTGCAAACTTACTTGCTTTACATCCACTATGCTCTTCTGTATGCTTTCAAGTTATTACCTTTACGAAACGGTTTTTCATCGGAAATGAATTTAATCGCAATGAAGTTTTGAACCGACATAATTTTTACCGCTGTACTAATTCAACCCCCCCCCCCCCCCCTTCTTAGTGCCGATTGCCTTCCTAACAAGTTCACTCATTAGACTCATCTTAAACTCTTGACTCATACTTTTAGCAAATGATTCGCATAAAATTTATTCATGGAACCAAAAATAATATCATCAACGAAAATTTGAACAATAAGAAAATTATTTTCAAAGTTTTTAATAAATAATATAGCATCGACTTTGACTTTAGAGAAATTATTTTGGATAAGAAATGAGCTAAGTCTCTCACACCAAGCCCTAGGGGCTTGTTTCAATCCATAGAGAGCTTTAGTCAATTTAAACACATAATTAGGAAAATTATCATTCTCAAATCCGGGAGGTTGTTCAACATAAATTTCTTTGAAAATAAGCCATTAAGAAAAGCACTTTTAACATCCATTTGAAATAACTTAAAATTATTACTACTAGCATAGGCAAGGAGCATCTTTATGGCTTCTAATCATGCCACAAGAGCGAAGTTTCTTCATAATCGATACCTTCTTCTTGGTTGAAACCCTTGGCCACTAATTTAGCCTTGTTTCTAACCATGATACTAAATTCAACTTGCTTATTTCTAAAGATTCATTTAGTACTAATAACTAAATGGTCATTTGGCCTTGGAACAAGCTTTCATACCTCATTTCTCTCAAATTGGTTCAACTCTTCTTGCATTGCGATAACCCATGAATCATCTTTCAAGGCCTCGTCAATGCATTTAGGTTCAATTTGAGAGAGAAAAGTGACGTTGACACAAAAATTCTTAAGAGAAGAACGAGTTTGAACCCCTTTTGATGTGTCTCCTATGATTAGCTCCTTAGGATGAGCATCTACATACTTCCATTCCTTGGGTAAGGATGTTTAGGAAGAAGATACATCCAAGTTGCTAGATGGAGAAAGGGTTTCATTTAAATTCAAAGCATCAAAATTAAGATCTGTTGAATCTCGGATTTTGATGATGAAATCAATTGTCATTTGTTATCTAATCCATATGTTGAGATAAGTGTGCAGGATTAACTACGATGAAAGTAAGACATGCAGCAGGAGTTGCACCGAAGTCAAGACTATGATCACATTAGGGGTTCGAGAGTTCGACGGAAGTCCGGACGGTCATCGGAGGTTCTGCGGGAACAAATCTGAGAAGTCCAAGAGCTTGCCAAAGAAGCTCATCGGAACTCACCAAGTGGATCGTTGCAAGTCCAGGAGTTTGCCGGAAGTCCGCCGGAGCATCGCCGAGGGTTCGTCGGATGATCGTCGGAAGTTCGCCGGAAGCTCGACGGAAGAAGCGATTGACGCACCGGAGCAAGTTGCAGTAAATGTCTTGAAAAATATCATAGTTAGCATGATGATTAAGTTAGAAATGGGAGGTGATCCCATTAACTTAATTTTGGAGCAATTGGGCCCTTGACAGACCCAAATTGGGCCGAATGGATCAGCCCATTCAGACCCAGATTTCTTGGCCGGCGGTGGCACCACCCAGGAGCTGAGTCTCCGAGTGAGGCTGGGCGGTGGTACCACTCCTGTCAGGTAGTGGCACTGCCTGGGCTCAGTCTCTGAGTGAGACTGGGCAGTAGTACCGCCCCTGTTAGGCGATGGTAGCGCCCGAGCTCGGTCTCCGAGCTCTATCAAGCGATAGTACCGCCTATTTATGGCGGTAGTACCGCCAGGACCCCAAAAATATGGGAAATGACGTTTTTGAGCTCCAAATTCAAATCAGTTTGGGGCCTATATAAACCCTACCCTTTCATGTATGAAAGGGCATAGAAACTTAGCATTTATTCTGAGATTTTGAGAGCTTAAAAGTGTTGTAAAAGGCTAGAAGTTCTTCTCCCTCTTTTCTTCAAAGTTTTGATCATTCAAGAGAGGAGTGAAAAATCTGTAAGGGTTGTCTCCTAAGCCCGTCAAAAGGAGTGAAACTGTAGAAGGGTGGTTGGCCTTCACCTATTGAAGAAAGGCCTCTAGTGGACATCAGTGACCTCATCGGAGGAGGAAGCCAAACGTGGATGTATGTCAAGATTGACCGAACCACTCTAAATCTCGATTTGCATTTACATTTTGTTCTCTATCTTAACTGCAACTACTTCCATAGCTTTACTTTAACTACACTTTGCTTGATCTTAAGTTAAAGCAATTTCCGAATCGACTTTCATACCGAAATCGTTCTTATCGTACGAACGTCGTTTTAAATCGTCGAAAGTTTTCCGCTGCACTAATTCACCTCCCCCTCTTAGTGCTCTTGATCCTAACAATTGGTATCAGAGCGGGATTAACTCTCAATCGGATTAAAACCCAAGAGAGATGGCATACGTCGGAAATCAAGAGGGCCACTCTATTACACGTCCACCCATGTTCAATGGGACGGACTATACCTATTGGAAGACCCGAATGAGGATCTTCCTTATTTCAATGGATTTTGAACTTTGGAATCTTATCGAAAATGGATTTTCGAAGTCTTCTCTTCCAATCGATTGGAATGAATTGGAGAAGAAGACTTTCGCTCTTAATGCAAAGGCTATGAATGCCTTATTTTGTGCGCTTGATAAAAATGAGTTCAATCGTGTTTCGGTTTGTGAAACTGCATTTGATATTTGGCATACACTCGAAGTGACTCACGAAGGCACAAGTAGAGTGAAAGAGTCAAAAATCAATCTTTTGATACATTCTTTTGAACTTTTTCGAATGAAACCGAGCAAGACTATTGGCGATATGTACACCCGTTTCACGGATGTCGTCAATGGTCTAAAAGGACTCGGCAAAAGTTTTTCAGATTTTGAGCTCGTAAATAAGATTCTAAGATCCATTCCTAAGAGTTGGGACCCTAAAGTCACTGCTATTCAAGAGGCTAAAGATCTAAACAACTTCCCTCTTGAAGAATTAATCGGATCATTAATGACCTACGAAATGACTTGCAAAGCTCATGAAGAGCAAGAAGACATCCTTCCAAAGAACAGGAAGGATATGGCACTTAGAACTTTCGAAGACCACTTAAGAGAAAACTCAAGTGATGAAGACTATGACGATGACTTGGCACTTCTAACAAGGAAATTCAAAAAATTCATTAAAAGAAATAAGTTTAAAAATGACACAAAAAATAAATTTGAACCCAAAAAGAACTAAGTTATTTGCTACAAATGTAAGAAGCCAGGATACTACAAAAGTGATTGTCCCCAAGCCAAGAAGAGAACACCAAAGAAGAAGGCGCTCAAAGTGGGATGACTCAAGCACGTTTGAAGAAGAGGAGTCCAACACTGAGCAAGTTGCTCATTACGCCCTAATAGCCATCAAAGATAAGGTAATGAATTTAATTGATGCAGATTTATCATTTGACGAATTACTAAATGCCTTCCATGACTTATTTGATGAATGCAAAACTATTAGTAGAAAATACAAATTGTTAAAAAAGGAGCATGATAGTCTTACTTGTAATTTTGATAAATTAAAAATTGAATATCATGATAGTTTAGCTCCATGCATAAAATCTCATGATCTAGAAACTCTCCAAAAAGAGAACTTGCTACTTAAAGACACCTTGAAGAAATTCGAGGTTGGTAGCAAGTCTTTGAATATGATCCTTACAAATAAGAGTCATGTTCCTAAAAGAAGTGGAATCGGATTTGTGAGAAGTCCTCACCAAAATCCAACCACCTTCATTAAAGGCCCTATCTTATATGTTCGGCACCAAAACAAATGCAACTTTTGTTGCAAACATGGACATAGAACTTATCATTGTCCATTCAAGAAAGTTAGTCCGAACAAATTGATTTGGGTTCCTAAAGGAACCACGATAAATTTTATGCAACATGATAAACAATTTAGATCAGTGTTTGAGGCACCCAAAAGTAAATGGGTACCTAAAAATCATCCGTTCTTGTAGAAACATACATCATCACAAGCTAGGAGCAAGAGATGGTACCTTGATAGTGGATGCTCAAGGCATATGACCGGAGATCCATCTCAATTCTCTAAGCTCACTAGCATAGACGAAGGCTATGTCACCTTCGGAGACAACAACAAGGGTAAAATCATTAGCAAAGGAACCATAGGTAACAAATCCAACCTCTTTATTGAAGATGTTTTGTTAGTTGATGGTTTAAAACATAACCTCTTCAGCATTAGTCAATTGTGTGATAAAGGATATATTGTAAAATTTGAATCTAATGCTTGCATCATTGAAAAACCACACAAAAACTCATCTATGATTGCATTAAAACAAAATAACGTATACACTATTTACATCAATGATCTTTGCAATGAAATGTGTTTCTCGGTTTTGAATGAGGATGCTTGGCTTTGGCATAGGAGATTAGGTCATGCTAGCATGAAACTAATCACTCAAATATCATCCAAAGAACTTGTAAGAGGAATTCCTCATATCAAGTTCATCAAAGATAATGTGTGTGATACTTGTCAATTAGGAAAACAAATTAAGGGTAGTTTCAAATCTAAGAATCAAATAAGCACCTCTAGGCTCTTACAATTGATCCATATGGACTTGTTTGGACCTATCTCTACATTAAGTATAGGAGGTAGCAAATATGCCTTCGTCATTGTAGATGACTATAGTAGATACACATGGACTTATTTCTTAAAACACAAAAATGAATGCTTTAGATATTTTACCAAGTTTTGCAAACTTATCCAAAATGAAAAGGGTTCTATGATTTCGTCAATTAGAAGTGATCATGGTGGTGAATTTCAAAACCGTGATTTTCAAGAATTTTGTGAATTTAATGGATACAATAATAACTTCTCTACTCCAAGAAATCCTCAACAAAATGGAGTAGTAGAAAGAAAAAATAGAAATTTACAAGAAATGGCAAGAACCATGTTGAATGAACATAGCCTACCCAAATATTTTTGGGCCGAAGCCGTAAAGACTGTATGCTATATTTTGAATAGAGTTCTAGTAAGACCCTTACTCACCAAAACTCCCTATGAGTTGTGGAACAACAAAAAACCCAATATTTCATATTTTAAAGTTTTTGGGTGTAAGTGTTTTATCTTGAATGAAAAAGATGCCGTAGAAAAATTTGATGCTAAATCCGATGAAGGAATTTTCCTTGGTTATTCTTCGGTTTCTAAAGCTTTTCGTATCTTCAATAAAAGAACTTTAATTATAGAAGAATCCATTCATGTTGTTTTCAATGAGATTTCCGAAATCAAGAAAAATGATTTTGATGATGATGTTAATTTTGATTCTTTGAATTTAAATGAAACCCCTTCTCCAACTAGCAACTTGGATGCATCCACTTTCGAAACATCCTTATCCAAGGATTGGAAATATGTAGATACTCATCCTAAGGAGCTAATACTAGGAGACACATCTAAGGTGGTTCAAACACGTTCTTCTCTTAAAGAATTTTGTGCCAACGCCGCTTTTCTCTCCCAAATTGAACCTAAATGTATTGACGAAGCCATGAAAGATTATTCATGGATTATCGCAATGCAAGATGAGTTAAATCAATTTGAGAGAAATGAGGTGTGGAAGCTTGTTCCTAGGCCAAATGACCATTTAGTTATTGGTACTAAATGGGTCTTTAGAAACAAGCAAGATGAATATGGTATCGTGGTTAGAAACAAGGCTAGATTAGTAGCCAAAGGTTTCAACCAAGAAGAAGGTATCGATTACGAAGAAACCTTCGCTCCTGTGGCTAGATTAGAAGCCATAAGGATGCTCCTTGCCTATGCTAGTAATAATAATTTTAAGTTATTTCAAATGGATGTTAAAAGCACTTTTCTTAATGGCTTTATTTCCGAAGAAGTTTATGTTGAACAACCTCCCGAATTTGAAAATAATAGCCTCACTAATCATGTGTTTAAATTAACTAAAGCTCTCTATAGTTTAAAACAAACCCCAAGGGCTTGGTATGAGAGACTTAGTTCTTTTCTTATTAAAAATAATTTCACAAAAGGCAAGGTTGATACTACATTGTTTATCAAGAATTTTAAAAATAATTTTCTCATTGTTCAGATTTATGTTGATGATATTATCTTTGGTTCTACAAACAAATCTCTTTGTGAATCTTTTGATAAAACCATGAGTCTTGAATTTGAAATGAGTTTGATGGGAGAATTAACCTTTTTCTTAGGCTTACAAATTAAGCAACTAAGAAATGGCATCTTTATTAGTCAAACTAAATATGCTTTAGATTTGCTAAAGAGATTTAATATGGAAAGCTCAAAAGCTATTAACACTCCTACGAGCATATCCACTAATTGAGAAGTTGATGAAAGTGGAGAAAGATTCGATCAGAAAACTTATAGGGGTATGATAGGAAGTTTACTTTACCTCACTGCAACTAAACCAGATATCATGTTCAGTGTAGGACTTTGTGCTAGGTTTCAATCGAACCCTAAGATATCTCATCTCAAAGCGGTTAAAAGAATACTTAATATCTTAAAGGTAACACAAATCTAGGATTATGGTATCCGAAAACCGAGAAGTTTGAGTTAATTGCTTATGCTGATGCAGATTTTGCTAGATGTAGATTAGATAGAAAAAGCACATTAGGAACATGTCAATTTTTGGGACATGCTCTTGTTTCCTGGTCATCTAAGAAACAAAACTTGGTGCAGCAAGTGCATGCTGTGCACAAGTTGTGTGGATGAAAAATACCTTAGAAGATTATAAAGTTCATCTTAAAAATATTCTCATTAAATGTTATAACACAAGTGCTATATGTTTAACAAAGAATCTCATTCAACACTCAAGAACAAAACATATTGATATTAGACACCACTTTATACGAGATCATGTCACTAATCATGATGTAGTTATAGAGTTCATTGATACTAAACATCAACTAGCTGATATTTTTACAAAGCCTTTAAGTGAAGAACAATTTAATTTCATTAGAAGAGAATTAGGAATGTTAATGTGTCCAAATGCTTGAACTCATTAAATTTATTTTTCGGACTTTCTTGATTCAATAATCAAATCACTTAATTGCTATGATGATTTTACATGATTACATGCCTTAATAATATGTTGGAAATTATGTGTTTTGGATATAAAAATTTCCATGATAATGAGCATGTTTTATCTTCATGATTGTATTGGAAAATCTATAGCAAAACCTTGTCCGAATGCATGATAGTGTTAAATTTTATTTTCGGATTTTCTTGATACCTTATTCTCTTTTGAACTTAATGTAGCTTTCATAAGCATATGTCATATCGAGTTTGATTTATATCATTGATTTTTGACATATGGAATCAATTAGCAAATGCATCTTTCATAGGCTTATAATGTGAATAATATTTTCGAGAAATGGATTTGATAAAATGATTCCTTCTTATAATTTCCTTCTTGAAAAAGGAAGATTTTTTACTTGCAAGGATATTGATTCACATACATATCTTGATCCTTGTAAAAATGAAGCGTGATTTAATCTTTTCTTGAGATGTTTGTATAATTGGTATCTTATCACTCATTGTTGAAAAATGACATGAACCTAGTTATGACATGAATCATTACCGCACTTATGTTTAAAATTTGCTTATATCGTTCTCCTTTTTATTGATGACAAAGGAGGAGAAATATATGAATTGATGCTATGAGTGCCATATTTGAATTTGAATTAAAGAAGCTTGCATCGAAATATATGGTAAATTGATGATAGAAATGCTATGATTGCTAAACACTTGAAATATTTGCATTATGTTAAGATATCAAGAACTTGTATCGCAATTTTACATGTTGATATCTTACCATATGATGAATTGCTACCATTACTATCATTCACATTTGAAATGTAAAACTTGAAAATGGATGTCAAGCCTTGACATCATTTTCAAAGAGATACATCATGATAGGAATCATGATGGAAGTATTGATAAGGTTAAACAATCTTAACTTATCAATATGTCTCTTGAATTCAAAGGCTTTAAATTCAAGAATGACTTATCTTGAGTATGGCATATAGATAGGGGGAGTTAAAGTTAACTCCGTTATCAATTGATTGTCATCATCAAAAAGGGGGAGATTGTTGAATCTCGGATTTTGATGTTGAAATCAATTTTCATTTGTTATCTAATCCATATGTTGAGATAAGTGTGCAGGATTAACTACAATGAAAGTAAGACATGCAGTAGGAGTTACGCTGAAGTTAAGACTATGATCACGTTGGGGGTTCGAGAGTTCGACGGAAGTCCGGACGATCATCGGAGATTCTACGGGAACAAATCCGAGAAGTCCAGGAGCTTACCAAAGAAGCTCATCGGAACTCGCCAAGATCATCAATATCGATAGTATATAGATTATTTTGTTTTAGGGAAATCATAGATGTGTTTTTGTATGGTTTTTCAATAATGCAAGCATTGGATTCAAATCTAATGATGTATCCTTTATCACACAATTAACTAATGTTCAAAAGGTTGCGCTTTAAGCTATCAACCAACAATACATCTTCAATAAAAAAGTTAGATTTATTACCTATGGTTCCTTTGCCAATGATTTTACCCTTGTTGTTGTCTCCGAAGGTGACATATCTTTCGTCTAGGCTAGTGAGCTTAAAGAATTGAGATGGAACTTCGGTCATACGCTTTGAGCATCCACTATCAAGGTACTATCTCTTGCTCCTAGCTTATGACGATAAACATTTCTACAAAAAAGGATGATTTTTAGATACCTATTTGACCTTGGGTGCCTCAAAAATCGATCTACACAACTTATCATGTTGCATTGGGTCATTTGAGGTTCCTTTATGAACTCAAATCAATTTATGTCGACTATATATCTTAAATGGACATTTGTACGCAACATGTCCAAATTTGTAACAAAAGTTACATTTGTTTTGGGGTGAAATATATAAGGTAGGGCCTTTAACAAAGGTGGTTGGATTTTGGTGAGAGCTACTCACAAATCCAATTCCGCCTTTTCTATGAACGTGACCCTTATTGGCAAGGATCATATTCAAAGGCTTGCTACCAACCTCAAACTTTTCTAAGGTTTCTTTGAGTAGCAAGTTTTGCTTTCTAAGCATTTCTAATTCATCATATTTTGTGCAAGGAGCTAAACTATCATCATTCTCAATTTTTAGTCTATCAAAATCATTAACAAGAAAAGCATACTCCTTTTTTAATAATTTATATGTTTTACTAACTAATTTGCATTCATAGAATAAATCATAAAAAGCACTTAGTAATTCATCAAAAGATAAATTTGCATATAATGAACTGCTTACCTCATCTCCAATAGTCATTAGCATATAGTGAGCAACTTGCTCAGTGTTGGTTTGCTCCTCTTCTTCGGATGCACTTGAGTTGTCCCATATTGCTTTAAGAGCCTTCTTCTTCTTTGGTTGTTTCTTCTTTACTTAGGGACATTCATTTTTGAAATGTCCTGGCTTCTTGCATTCATAGCATATGACTTGTTTTTTCTTGGGTTCAAATTTATTTTTAGCATCATTTTTAAATTTATTCTTTTTTATAAATTTTTGAATTTTCTTGTCAAGAGTGCCAAGTCATCATCATAGTCCTCATCACTTGAATTTTCTTTCAAGTAGTCTTCTTGAGTTCTTAGTGTCATATCCTTCATGTTCTTTGGAAGGTTGTTCTCAAGCTTTTTATGAGCATTACAAGTCACCTCATTGGTCATTAGTAACCCGATTAGTTCTTTGAGAGGAAAGTTATTTAAATCCTTGGCTTCTTGAATGGCCGTTACTTTAGGGTCCTAACTCTTTGGAAGGGATCTTAAGATTTTATTAACAAGTTCAAAATTCGAGAAACTTTTACCAAATCCTTTTCGACCATTGATGATATCCGTAAATTGGGTGTACATGTCTCCAATGGTTTCACTCGGTTTCATCCGAAACAACTCATAAGTATAGACTAAAAGATTAATTTTTGACTCCTTTACTCTACTAGTGCCTTCGTGAGTAACTTCGAGTGTGTGCCAAATATCAAAAGTCATTTCACAAATCGACACTCGATTGAACTCGTTTTTATCCAAAGCATAAAACAAGATATTCATAGCCATGGCATTTAGAGCGAAAGTCTTTTTCTCCAACTCATTCCAATTATTCATTGGAAGAGAAGACTTTTGAAAGTCATTTTCTATAATGTTCCATAATTCAAAATCTATAGAAATTAGAAAAATCCTCATTCTAGTCTTCCAATAGGTGTAATCCGTTCCATTGAACATGGGAGGATAACTGATTGAGTGACCCTCTTGGTTGCCAACAAATGTTATCTCTCTTAGGTTTCAAACCAAATAAGAGTGACCTTACAATAATACTAATTGTTAGGATCAAGAGCGGCACTAAGAGGGGGGTAAATTAGTGCAGCGAAAGAAATCGTTAATTCCGAAAACTTTTCATTTTGATTCAATCCATTTCAAAAAGATATTGAACTTAAAAGCTTTCATAAGAGTGCAAAGAAAAAAGGTTAAGGAAGTTTGCAATAATGTAAATTACATAAATAGAAAAGCAAACCAGAATTTAGAGTGGTTCGATTGTTGTGACCTACATCCACTTCTGATTCCTCCTCCGTCGAGGTCACCGGCGTCCACTAATGACCTTCCTTCAATAAGCGAAGACCAACCACTTTTTATAGCTCTTTCTCCTTTTATCGGGTTTAAGAGATACCCTTACAAGCCTCACTCTTCTTTCTTGAATGGTTATAAAGCTAAGAGAGGGAGGAGGAGGACTCTTCTCACTTTTTACAACACTTTTAACACTCTAAAGATTCAAGATTATACCAACACTTTCGTGCCCTTTCATGCAGAAAAAGGTAGGGTATTTATACGCCCCTATAGCTTTAAAATTAGAGCAAAAAAGTGTCTCATCGCTGATTTTTGGGGTACTGGCGGTACCATCACCAATATTGGGCAGTACTACCACCTGACAAAGCTCGATCTCGGGTACCATCGCTTGACAGGCTGTCACGACCTTAGCTGGAATTGCCTAAGGCGTGAGGCACCCTTGCGGCCAAGATGCGAACTTAGCTTGCATTGCCTAAGTTGCGCTTCGCCCTTGCGATATTGCTCCGCAAAGATCAGCCCACTTGCAACCTCTTGCAGGTCCCGAAGGACCTGTAAAAGAGGAAGTTGATTAGTTCGAAAGAACGAGCGACGGACAAGTCCCGACGTCTCGCGAAAAGGGGAAGCTTTACAAGCAATTCAGCGAGCACCTTGCATGCACAAGAGAAAAGAGGGAGAGGGGGAAAACAAGGACTTTAGAGGGTTGAACGAACAGCTGCAAGTCCACAAACAGCTGCTCACCGGGTACCGGGCGCGACAACAAGTTCCCGTCAAGGTAACGTGCGAACTTGCGAAAGGTTGTTCAACGCCCGACATATAACCGAAGCCCCATCCAGCCCTGTGCCACCCGGGGGGTTCCTAAGGGCTAAGATGGCTGACGTTTTGGTGAGCGGAGGTAGATTCCAGAAATCAGCCCGCGGCACACGAAAACGAAGTTGTTTTGGGCTGTTTTGGGGCTGTTTTGCTCGGTTCGGTGAGCGGTCACTTTGTAACGCTGCAGCGTGTTCGAACTTACCTTTTTACAAGCAAAATGACCCAAAACCAAGACAAAACATGCTGTCAAGCAGCTGTACATGTAGGTGTGAGCAACGAACGGTTCGTTGAACGAAGTTGTTACGGGTGCGCAACGATCGTTCGTGACATTCTCCCCCACTTAAACTGTCGATGCCCTTGTCGACGCTTGTTGATAGTTGTTGATGATTGCTTCTTCATGTCGTAGGGCATCTTCTGGCTCCCAGCTGGCTTCGGTTCGGGGAAGCTTTCGCCACTTCACCAAATACTCTATCTGTTCAGCTCCATTGGGTAGCTTTATCTTACGGTCCGCCAGGATGGTTTCAACTCGCTTCTCGTAGGAGGCAGTGGTGCGGGGTAGCCGAGTTGGAATACTTCGGGAAGCATCTTGCGGATCCGAGTGGTAGGCTTTTAGGTTGCTGGCATGAAGAACGTTGTGAATTTTGAACCACGCTGGCAGCTACAACTTGTAGGAGACATTGCCTACCCTGCTGATAATTAGGAAGTGTTGAATCTCGGATTTTGATGATGAAACTAATTGATTGTATTTAGATATTTAACTGCATTTTGAGTGATGCAGGTCTACTGGATCAGGATTAGACAATTGACGCAGGAGGAATTGACGTTGCGCCGGAGGAGATCACGTCAGGATATTGGACGGCAGAATGCTTCAGACGTTGGGCATCGGGCCAAGGAGAGCGGAATTGCACCAAGGATATCGGGGTTGCGGAGGTCAACCGCCGATTGGGCAATAAGCCACAAGAGAGAACGATGCGCTGAAGAATCAGACGAAGCGCTAACCAATGACGTGTTGGGAAACAAAATGTCAATTCGCGTTGTAATAATTATCTAGATCGGAGTAGAGTTTTGGCTTGTGTGTGCAGGATTAACTATGATAACGATGAAGACATAAAGCAAAACAAAGTGCCGGAGTCAAGCGCGAAGGATTCGTTGGGAGTTCGAGAGTTCAATGGAAGTCTGAAGGTTCGTCGGGAATGCTGTCGGAACTAGCCGAGAATGAGTAGGGAGCTTGCCGATGGGTTTTTGGAAGCTCGCCGGAAGGTTCGTCGGAAGTTCGCGGAGCTCACCGAGAAAGATCATAGCTTGCTGAAGAAGCTCGTTGAAACTCGCCAAGATCAAATCGTGAAGTTTCGGAGATTGCCGGGAGTCCGTAGAATGGTTTCCGAGAGTTTATCGGAAGACCGCCGGAAGTTCGTCGGAAGAAGTCTTGACTTGCGGACTTTGTAATAGCTTAGGAAATGTCTTTAAATTTGTAGTTAGCATGTTAATTAGGGTTAGGATTAGGTGTTAATCTTATAACCCAAGTAGGGGCCAATTGGGCTCAAGTTCGGACTAGTTTGGGCCAAGTTTGGAGCCTAACTAGTGAGCTGAAATAGTGTAGGCGGTGGCACCGCCCAGCACCCGAGAGCCAGGCGGTGGCACCGCCCAGCACCCGAAGAGCTAGGCGGTGGCACCGTTGGACTGGGCGGTGGCACCGCCCAGTACACTGTCAGTGACAGAACTGACAGGCGGTGGCACCGCCACTGACAGGCGGTGGCACTGCTAGCTTCGAGAACCGAAGAGAATTCAAATTTTGGAGCCCAAATTTGAATCCTCTTGAGGCCTATAAATACCCCTCAATTCTCAGCAGAGATTACAACCTTTGAGAAGTTAGAGATTGAGATAAAGCCTTAGCAAAGTCTTTAGCAAGTCTTGTTTTCAATAGTTTAAGTGTTCACCTCCCTCATTCTCTTTGAAAATATATAAGAGTGTGAACCACTTGTAAAAAGTTGTAAGAGGGGTATTTGTCTTTCCCCTTCAAAGTGATTTGCTTGTGGAAGTTGGGAGCCTCATCAAAGAAGGCTTCGCAAGTGGATGTAGGTCGCATGACCGAACCACTATAAATCGGTTTGCGTTTTTCTTATTGTCATTTACATTACTGCAAACCATCTTCACTTTGATGCTCTACTTCTTTGTCTCCTTCATACGTATGCCTTCAAGTTAAAACGCAATCGAAATGGTTTCAAACGAAACGTTGCTTTTATCGTACGAAGTTTCCGAAAGTGTTTAAATCATCGAAAGTTTATCGTTCTTTACCGCTGCACTAATTCACCCCCCCCCTCTTAGTGCAGCTCCGGTCCTAACAATTGGTATCAGAGCCCGGTATTTCTCATTTTGGATTTACACCCAAGAGAAATGGCTCTTCATGGCTTTCAAGAGGGCTTTTCGGTTTTTCGTCCACCGTTGTTTAACGGATTGGACTACACTTATTGGAAAACTCGAATGAGAGTTTTCTTGATTTCTATGAATTTGGATTTATGGAATATTGTTGAAAACGGTTTTCAACTTCCCTCTAAACCGATGAACGAATGGTCGGATTTGGAGAAGAAGTATTTTTCTTTAAACGCAAAGGCTATGAATGCCTTATTTTGCGCTTTGAACAAAAATGAGTTCAATCAGATTTCTACGTGTGAAACGGCTTTTGATATTTGGCGAACACTTGAAATCACGCACGAGGGAACTAGTAGAGTCAAAGACTCGAAAGTTAACATTTTATTGCATGATTTTGAGCTTTTTCGAATGGAATCAAGAGAGACTATTGGAGACATGTACACCCGTTTTACGATTGTCGTCAATAGTCTAAAAGCACTTGGTAAAAGTTTTTCGAACTTTGAACTTGTTAACAAGTTTTCATGATCGCTTTCTAAATCTTGGGATTCTAAAATAACCGCTATACAAGAATCAAAAAATTTGAATACCTTTTTGATTGAAGAACTAATAGGGTCCTTGATGACCTATGAAATGACGTGCAATGCACGTAAAGAACTTGAGAACCTCCTTCCAAAGAATAAGGAGGATTTGGGACATAGAACATTTGAAGACCACTCGAGCATAAGCTCAAGTGATGGTGAACTTGAACTACTCATGAACCTTAAAAACTTAATGAAACGAAAATTAAAGCACAAAAAGAATGCAACTACTTGCTTTGAACGCAAGAAGAAGAAAAATTAGGATGAATCGAGCTCCTCCGAAGACAAGGAGAAAATCAAGAAAGGCGAGGTGGCAAACTACGCCTTAACGGTTTTCATCAATAAGGTAAACAACTCAAATGAAACTCCTTTAATTTATTTTGAAATTACGTGATGCTTTTTATGATGCATTTTCGGTATCATGTTGATTTATGTTGATTTAATGAGTATTTTCGGTATCATGAAACTCCTTTAATTTATGTTGATTTAATGTTCGGTATCATGAATACTTTATTATCATACATGAAAATAGTGATAAATATTTTGAAAATAAATGTTTGAATCATGTTAGATGATTTTATATTTTGTGCATGATGAGTTATAGTGATGATTGAAACAATGATTGAAATAATATGAATGATAAAACATGAGATTGTCTATAATGCAAATTTATTGATCTCATGATGTGTAGACTGAAATAATGATTGGAATATTGATGTAATTATAAATGATGATTTGATAATATGCATGAAATACTCTTGATATTATTTTGATGCATATAAATAAAAAGTTTTGATCATGCATGGTAGGATATAATTTGACAAGTTGATACCATCATGATATGAAACATTTATGATTTACAATGATGCATGCAATACTTGTGCTTTCTAATTATGATGTGATGTATTGCATATGATGTAAATCATGATTTAAAATACTATGAGTTGTTGCTAAAATGATGTATTAGAAATGATGATTTAATGTTTTGTGTCATGAATGCTCTAAATGATGAATGTTTGGTATCATGATCAAAATGTTTATAAATAATTGAAAATTTTAGTATCATGTATGATATCCTCATAATGTTAATCGATTTATTCAATATCGTGCATGAATGAAATATAAGGTTTTTGAAAATGTGCATATTCTAATTTGAAAATATAATGATGCACAAATAAGATTGATACTTACCTTTGTCATAATTGATGTAAAGGGTCTTCCCTTCCTTTTGACAATGACAAAGGGGGAGATAGCTAGTTTGCACAAGTCAAGAAGATGCAAAAACTTGATTGCTAGCTTACCTATCTTAAGTAGCAAAGATTGCTAACTTGCTTATTTCAAGAAGCAAAAGTTATCTTCTTGAACATCACTATCTTGCCTATCTCAATAAGCAAAACATGCTAACGTGCACATCTAGCAAACTTGTATATTTTAAGAAGCAAGGGTTGCTTTCTTGAACATCTCAAAACTACTAGCTTGCATGTTCTAAAAATATTGTAAAATTTGCTAGCTTGTATGTTATAGAAATTGCTATCATACTACCTTGCATATCTATGATGATAGCAAAATTGCATAATGATAAAACTAGGAGATTATGTTAATTATGCAATGTGTTGAACTTGGATATTTCAAAAACTTGCAAATTGTAATAGGAAGCAAGAATCATGGGCTTACACAAGCAAGCTATCTTGCATTTGCTTTCAAAATTTTTGTTAGCTTGTATGTAGCAAAACTTGCATATCGTAAAAATTGCTAGCTTGTAGTCTAAAGAGAAGCAAACAGTTGCTGTCTCAAGAAAAGCAAACATGCTAAACTTGCATATCTTTAATTGCTAAATTGCATGATGATAAAATGGGATACTATGTTTATTATGCAATGATTAGAACTCATATCTCTAAACACATAAGAGTTGAGACTTCTCCTTTTTGTTGATGACAAAGGGGGAGAAGTATGTTGATGACATGTATGATTTGATCATGACATGTTGCTTGGATTTTTGAATCCAAGAGTTTCTATCAATGGCATATTGATAGGGGGAGTTTGGTTAAACTTCGGAGAGTTAAGGTTAACTCCGTTAGTCATCAATTAGTTGTCATCATCAAAAAGGGGGAGATTGTTGAATCTCGGATTTTGATGATGAAACTAATTGATTGTGTTTAGATATTTAACTGCATTTTGAGTGATGCAGGTCTACTCGATCAGGATTAGACAATTGACGCAGGAGGAATTGACGTTGCACCGGAGGAGATCACGTCAGGATATTGGACGGCAGAATGCTTCAGATGTTGGGCATCGGGCCAAGGAGAGCGGAATTGCACCAAGGATATCGGGGTTGCGGAGGTCAACCATCGATTGGGCAATAAGCCGCAAGAGAGAATGATGCGCTGAAGAATCAGACGAAGCGCCAACCAATGACGTGCCGGGCAACAGAATGTCAATTCGCGTTGTAATAATTATCTAGATCGGAGTAGAGTTTTGACTTGTGTGTGCAGGATTAACTACGATAACGATGAAGACATAAAGCGAAACAAAGTGCCAGAGTCAAGCGCGAATGATTCGTTGGGAGTTCGAGAGTTCAACGGAAGTCTGAAGGTTCGTCGGGAATGTTGTCGGAACTAGCCGAGAATGAGTAGGGAGCTTGCCGATGGGTTTTTGGAAGCTCACCGGAAGGTTCGTCGGAAGTTCGCGGAGCTCACCGAGAAAGATCATAGCTTGCCGAAGAAGCTCGTTGAAACTCGCCAAGATCAAATCGTGAAGTTTCGGAGCTTGCCGGGAGTCCGTAGAATGGTTTCCGAGAGTTTATCGGAAGACCGCCGGAAGTTCGTTGGAAGAAGTCTTGACTTGCGGACTTTGTAATAGCTTAGGAAATGTCTTTAAATTCGTAGTTAACATGTTAATTAGGGTTAGGATTAGGTGTTAATCTTATAACCCAAGTAGGGGCCAATTGGGCTCAAGTTTGGACTAGTTTGGGCCAAGTTTGGAGCCTAACTAGTGAGCTGAAATAGTATAGGCGGTGGCACCGCCAGATTAGGCGGTGGCACCGCCCAGCACCCGAGAGCCAGGCGGTGGCACTGCCCAGCACCCGAAGAGCTAGGCGGTGGCACCGCTGGACTGGGCGGTGGCATCGCCCAATACACTGTCAGTGACAGAACTGACAGGCGGTGGCACCGCTAGCTTCGGGAACCGAAGAGAATTCAAATTTTGGAGCCCAAATTTGAATCCTCTTGAGGCCTATAAATACCCCTCAATTCTCAACAGAGATTACAACCTTTGAGAAGTTAGAGATTGAGATAAAGCCTTAGCAAAGTCTTTAGCAAGTCTTGTTTTCAATAGTTTAAGTGTTCACCTCCCTCATTCTCTTTGGAAATCTGTAAGAGTGTGAACCACTTGTAAAAGGTTGTAAGAGGGGTATTTGTCTTTCCCCTTCAAAGTGATTTGCTTGTGGAAGTTGGGAGCCTCATCGAAGAAGGCTTCGCAAGTGGATGTAGGTCGCATGACTGAACCACGATAAATCGGTTTGCGTTTTTCTTATCGTCATTTACATTACTGCAAACCATCTTCACTTTGATACTCTACTTCTTTGTCTCCTTCATACATATGCCTTCAAATTAAAACGCAATCAAAATGGTTTCAAACGAAACGTTGCTTTTATCGTACGAAGTTTCCGAAAGTGTTTAAATCATCGAAAGTTTATCGTTCTTTACCGCTGCACTAATTCACCCCCCCCTTCTTAGTGCCGCTTCGGTCCTAACAGGAAGGGCCCTTCATATTTGCGCACCAATCCTTTGTGGATTTTGTTCCTGAAGAATTAGAGTGATGCTGGTTGAAGCTTTACCAACACCAAATCGCCGACCTTGAACTCTTATGGTCGCCTTCCCAAGTTTGCCCACTTCTTCATTCTTCTTGCCGCCTTCTCCAAGTAAGCCCGCGCAATATCAGCATTTCGGTGCCACTCCTTTGCGAAATGGTAAGCTGACGGGCTACTCCTAGTATATCCAATTGCCATGGTGTGAGGAGTTGACGGTTGTTGTCCTGTAATAATCTCGAAGGGGCTCTTGTTGGATGCAGAGCTCTGCTGCAAGTTGTAGGAGAATTGGGCAATGTCCAACAACTTCACCCAATCTCGTTGGTTGGCACTCACATAGTGCCGAAGATATTGCTCCAAGAGCGAGTTTATCCTTTCAGTCTGGCCATCCATCTGGGGGTGGAGGCTTATGGAGAAGTATAACTTTGACCCCAACAACTTGAATAGCTCGGTCCAGAATCGTCCTAGGAACCGAGCATCTCGATCACTAATGATGTTGTGCGGGACTCCTCAATACTTCACCACATCCCTCATCATCAGCTTGGCCACCTCCTCTGCTGAACAGTGTAGGGGAGCAGCAATGAAAGTTGCATACTTTGAAAACCGATCGACCACCACGAGTATCGATCCGAGTCTCCCTACAAGTGGCAAGCTCGATATGAAGTCCAAGGAAATGCTCTCCCACAGCCTCTCTGGTACGGGCAACGACTCCAAAAATCTCACCGGCTTCCGTTGTTCCACCTTATCTTGTTGGCAAGTGAGGCATGTTCGAACATATTCCTCCACATCAATCCCCATATTCGGCTAGTAGAAGGCCCTCTCCACGAGAGCCAATGTTCGGTGAATACCTGGGTGTCCAGCCCAAAGGGAATCGTGACACTCTCTTAAGAGTTCACGCCTCAAATTGTCCACTCGGGGAACATAAACCCTATTCCCTTTTGTGTAAACGAGTCCCTCCTGGACCCAAAATCGACGTGTCTTGCCTTCTTTGATGAGCTGCATCAGGATGACTGCCTGGGGGTCACTACAGAGTCCATCCCTGATCCTGGAAAGGAAGTTGGAGTGCAACTGACTTGCTTGGCCTCCGCCCTCCAACTGTACGGCATTCACGCGCTCCACCTTCCGACTCAATGCATCAGCCATGACATTTGCCCTCCCAGGCTTATACTCCATTGCCATATCAAATTCAGCCATAAAGTCCTGCCACCGTGCTTGCTTGGGGGAAAGTTTCTTTTGTGTTTGGAAATAGCTCAGAGCGATGTTGTCTGTCCTCAGCACAAATCGTGATCCAAGGAGGTAGTGTCGCCAAACTCGCAGACAGTGGATCACCGCTGTCATCTTCTTCTCGTGCACTGGATACCGCCGCTCGGTCTCGTTGAGCTTGCGGCTCTCGTAGGCTACCGGATGACCCTCTTGCATGAGTACTCCCCCAATAGCGAAGTCCGAAGCATCTGTATGGACTTCAAAAGGCTCCCCATAGTTTGGCAATTTGAGTACTGGTTCTTCCATAACGACAGCCTTCAGATCTTGGAATGCTATTTCACATTTGTCAGACCACTTGCAAGGCTGCTCCTTCTTCAGCAACTCCGTCAGTGGAGTTGCATGCTTCGAGTACCCCGCTATGAAGCGTCGATAGTAGTTGACGAAACCAAGGAAGGATCTCAACTCTGGCACCTTCTTTGGAGTCCGCCATTCCGTAACCACTTGCACTTTTGATTTATCCATGTGAATTGAGCCATCACCGATTCGATGCCCCAAGAACAAGATCTCTGTTTGGGCAAAGTAGCATTTCTCCCTTTTCATGAACAAAGTGTTCTCCCTGAGAACCTTGAAAATTGTCCGAAGGTGCTGGATATGCTCCTCGAGCGTTTGACTGTAGACGACGATATCATCTAAGTAGACGACCACGAACTTATCCAAATACTCTTTGAATAGCTGGTTCATGAGAGTGCAGAATGTGGCCGAGGTGTTGGTTAAGCCGAAAGGCATCACCAAGAACTCAAATGCTCCATACCTGGTCACACAAGTAGTCTTCGCTTCGTCGCCTTCAGCAATGCGCACTTGCCAATACCCCGACAGAAGGTCGAGTTTTGAGAAATACTTGACTTTGCCCAACTGGTCGAACAGGTTCGCGATGAGCGGGTTGGGATACTTGTTCTTCACTATCACTTTGTTTAGGGCTCGGTAATCAACGCATAGTCGGAGACTCCCATCTTGTTTCTTCTGGAAGAGGACTGGAGCTTCGAATAGTGCTTTGGAGTTGCAGATGAGACCACCACTTAGCAGTTCGCCTAACTGCTTCCTGAGTTCAGCTAACTCTGGTGGGGGCATTCAATAGGGTGATCTCGCTGGAGGCTTCACTCCTGGCTCCAGCTCGATGCTATGATCTACGCCTCTGCGTGGTGGAAGAGTCTTCGACAACTCGGGTGGCATAACATCATTGAACTCCTTCAGGACGTTCGCCACCACAGCAGGTTCTTGAATGGTCTTCTTGTCGAGTGGCTCTAGCTTCATAGCAGCCACGAATGTTAGTTCACCTTTCTGCACCCCTTTCTTCAGTTGCAAAGCCGATATGTGTTGGGGTTCCTTGGTTCCTCTCCGAGAGACAGGAACCACGCAGGGATCGTCACCCCCCATCATACACAAGGAGTTTAGGAACGGCATTAGCACCAACTTCGCTGCGTGCATGAACTCCATTCCAAGAATCACTTGGAAGTCGTCCAGTGGCACTGCCATCATGTTGGTGTTCCCGCTCCATGTTCCGATCTTGATGGGAACTCCCTTCGCCAACCCGGAGATTCGCCTGGCCTCCGAGTTCACCGCCTTCATTCGACTTGGGCTCTTCTCCAAGATCAACCCAAGTCGCTTTGCTTCTAAATCGGCAATGAAGTTGTGGGTGGCACCCGTGTCCACCATAGCACGGGTCATTTGGCCATTTAGCTTGATGTCCACGTACATCAATTCACCAATTCCTGCTTTTTGTAGCTTTGTCTTCGTGTCCTCCCCCACTTGACCCCGCATGGTGTTTAACAAACGCATTGCCCCCATCCGGGGTCCTTGCGACTCCTCATCGTCGCTGCTGGATTCAGAACTGCTCGAACTAAGAGCAACAGCTTTGCCCTTGTCCGATCGAGGGGGGTAGATGGAAGCTGTTAAAGCATTGAGTGCCTGTTTTTGTGGGCACTCCCTCACCATGTGCGGCCCTCCGCACAAGAAGCATCCTCCAGGTTTTGAGGCTTTGCCTTTTGGGTTTGGCCCTTTGTGAGAACTCTTCTTTTTTTGTTCACCCCCGAGTTCCTTCCCTCAAGAATGTTTTGGAGGGCGATTGTTTGAAGATTGTTTCCTTCTTCCCGGGTCTTCAGAGGAAACAAAGTCAGTGAGCCTTTCTGTAGCAGCAATTGCCCCGACTACATCGATGACATTCCTTCGATTTAGTTCTTGTTGAGCCCATGGCTTTAGACCATCGAGGAAGCTGAATAGCTTATCCTTCTCGGACATGTCTTGTATGTCGAGCATGAGTGCAGAAAATTGTTTGACATAGTCTCGGATAGAAGTACTTTGGCGGAGTTGTCTCAACTTCCTCCTTGCGACGAACTCTGTGTTCTCTGGTAGGAACTGAGTTCTCAACTCCCGCTTCAAGTCCTCCCATGTGTCAACTCGACACCAACCTTGTTGGATCTCCTCCCAATGGGTTCGCCACCAAAGTTTCGCATCTCCGTTCAGATACATTGTTGCTATAGAAACTTTGGTGTCTTCAGAATCGGGCCTCGTAGCTCGGAAGTATTGTTCTATGTCGAATAGAAAATTCTCGAGCTCTTTGGCATCTCTGGCCCCTCCATAACTATGAGGCTCAGGTGCCCTCAAGTTTTGTGGTGGTGCAATGCGGGTGTTGCTTCCTCCCGCATTTAGTGCTCTAGTGAGCATAGCCACCCTTGAGGTGAGTTCCGCCACCACTTCCTGCAGGTGAGTCTTTGGTGTCATCCGACAGTCGGTCGACTAGGGCCTTGACCTTATCGATCCTGGACTCCACTTCCTCTTGCGAGCTCTCTACCCCAACAAGCCTTTATTGGCCATGGTAGAGTTCCTCCACGCTCGGTTCAAGAACATCCAGGCGGGTTTCCGCCGTTGTGAGTCTCTCCTTGTGACTCTTTTTCCCAGTTAGCGCTCCAGATTGCGCTTCCTCCACTCGCGGAGAGTAGCCAACTTCTCGCTCATCACGTTCGCTGTTGCGCTCCTCTTGAGCGGCTCCAACAGCATGAGAGCGAGTGTGCACCTGCAGCCCACCTGCAACTGCTTAGGGCAAGGGTCCGGCTTGCCCCATCTTGCTTGATTCGCCACGATGCTTTGCCATGGCGAAGTTGCGAAGTTCCTTCGCTACTCGCTCGAAGTGCTTGCCCGCTCTGATACCACAATGTCACGACCTTAGCTGGAATTGCCTAAGGCGTGAGGCACCCTTGCGGCCAAGACGCGAACTTAGCTTGCGTTGCCTAAGTCGCGCTTCGCCCTTGCGATATTGCTCCGCAAAGATCAGCCCACTTGCAACCTCTTGTAGGTCCCGAAGGACCTGTAAAAGAGGAAGTTGATTAGTTCGAAAGAACGAGCGACGGACAAGTCCCGACGTCTCGCGAAAAGGGGAAGCTTTACAAGCAATTCAGTGAGCACCTTGCGTGCACAAGAGAAAAGAGGGAGAGGGGGAAAACAAGGACTTTAGAGGGTTGAACGAACAACTACAAGTCCACAAACAATTGCACACCGGGTGCCGGGCGCGACAACAAGTTCCCGTCATGGTAACGTGCGAACTTGCGAAAGGTTGTTCAACGCCCGACATATAACCGAAGCCCCATCCAGCCTTGTGCCACCCGGGGGGTTCCTAGGGGCTGAGATGGCTGACGTTTTGGTGAGCGGAGGCAGATTCCAGAAATCAGCCCGCGGCACACGAAAACGGAGTTGTTTTGTGCTGTTTTGGGATTGTTTTGCTCGGTTCAGTGAGCGGTCGCCTTGTAATGCTGCAGCATGTTCGAACTTACCTTTTTACAAGCAAAATGACCCAAAACCAAGACAAAACATATTGCCAAGCAGCTGTACATGTAGGTGTGAGCGACGAATGGTTCGTTGAACGAAGTTGTTGCGAGTGCGCAACGACCGTTCTTGACAAGGCGGTACCACCGCTGACAAGTAATAACTACCAGCGGTACAACCGCCCAGACCACCTGGGAGACTGCGTCCCAGGCGGTGCCACCACCCCAATCTAGTGGTGCCACCACCCTAGTCTGGTAGTGCCACCACCAAACAAGATCCAGCATCCTGGTTGGGCCTTGAATCCAACCCAAACCAGCATAACTTCAGGCCCAATTGGCCCCTAATAGAGTTGATGGGATTACCTTCCAAATCATACTCTAATTATATGCTAACTACGATTCTTAAGACATATTCTAAGTAAATCAAATCTAGTTAGTCTTGATTTCCTCCAATGAGCTTCCGACGTTCTTCCGACGATCTCTTGGCAATGTTCCAACGGACACCCGACAAGCTCCTGGACTCTACGATGATCTTCTTGATAAGTTTCGATGAGCTTCTTTGGCAAGCACTTGGACGTCTTGGTCACTTCCGACAGAACTTCTGACGAACGTTTAGACTTCCGACGAACTCTCAAACTCCCAATGAAATCTTAATCTTAACTCTGACACAACATTTGCTTTATATCTTACTGCTATCATAATTAATCTTGCACACTTTTCTCAACATATAGATTAGATCAAATAATTTACAATTGATTTCATTATCAAAATATGAGATTCAACATTTTCAAAATAGCAAATTTAACAAGTTTTATATCATTTTCGAACATACAAGCTAGCAATTTTGCTTTTTCTTGAATTGTGTAAGCTAGCAAATTTTGGTTCTCTTTTAATATGTGTACACTAGTGACAATTTTGTTTTTCTTTACGATATGCAAGCTAGCAAGTTTTTCTCCCCTTGTGTCATTATCATAAAGAAAGGGAATGATACAATAGTGTAAAATATTTTTATCATTATAAGACATACAACCCATAAATACAAAGAAATTATGTCATGAAAGATATAATATCAAAGATCATGAAGGATTAAGTCATGAATACTAAAGGACATTATTTATTTTGATAAATCTCCCTTTTAGTAAATAACAAAAAGAAACATGGGAGTTCAAAAACAAGATCTTGATTTATAAAAAAATCTCATGTATCAAATATCGAGAAATCAAGATCATGATTTAGATAAAAAAATAAATTTTAACCCATAAAGTTTTTTATAAGAAACACCAAGTCATCATCATCATCACATTAGGCATATCATACAAGATACTCAAGCATTCATGACACATCATTTTGTGCATAACATTCATGATGCTAAGACATTAAAATTTTTAAACATTTATCACTTCATGCATAATTTTAAAATGTAAAATCATCAAACATGATACAAACATTTATTCTCAAAACATTCATCCTTATTTTCAACTCATTCAATTTGTCAAATCAACAAAGTCCCTTTCAAGAGATTCAAAATGAAATGAAGAGATTTATCGATCTCTTGAAATGCTAGTGATTTCCTTTCTCCCCTTTGTTATTGTAAATAAGAAAGAAGAAGAAAGGAATAATACATAACAAAACTCAAGTCATAAATTGGCATATCATGATTTATTAGAATAAATCTCATTTTTAATGAATAATAAAAAGAATCATAGGAGAAAAAGATTTAAATTCATGCATAAGAAATCTTATGATTCGTATAGAAAATTTCCTCTTTAGTAAATGGTAAGAAGAATCATAGAAGAACAAAGAAGAGATATTGATTCATATAAAATAGAAGATATCTCAAGAGAAAGCTCATGATTCGATTGAAAAAATCTTATTTAGATACAAATCATCAAAATCTTTTTTATAGTCCAAAAGATTCATGCAAATAGATTCATCAATTTCCTTTTTGAAAACTCGATAAGATAGGGATTGAAAAATTCTTAAGAAACATATTTTCCTATTTTTAGTTGTTTCAATTTAAGTGATTTGATTTTTTACAAGCATGCCCAAGTTTCTACACCAAATCAAAATGTGCATCATCGTTTAAAACCAAAAAGAACTTTCATTATGGCAAAGATCGATAATCCATAAATCACAAGAATCATCATGCATAATTTCGAAAGATAAACTCATTAAGCATGATCATTATGCATCATTACTTTGGGCATGATACCAAAACATGGTTTCAAGTTTTCAAGGTAAAACATGCATAATTTTAAATTATAAACTAATTAAGCATGATATCAAGCCTTTTAATATTTTCATTAAAACATCAAGCATGGTTTCATTGAACATAATGTTGAATGATTCTTGAAGATATCTAAACTTCTTTAGTTTCAATTTTGGTGACTGACTTTATATTAGCATGCCCAAATTTTTGTTCTTATGTCAAAACCATACATCATGTTTAAAATCGAAAACCAAAGACAAGATTCATCACAAAAATCATCAAGCCATATAAAAGCTATGCATCGTCATCGAAAAGCAATATGGAAATCATCAAGATACTCATTATTACTTCTTTAAAATATATATAGAATTAGTCCTTTTAGGTGTACAAGCATTAGATTTATTTCTAATATTTTATTATATTATCATAAAATATGCAATTTTCATGATCTTTTTCAAAATTACTAGAAAGATAAGCATGATCTTAAAACTTTGAACATTTTCATTACATTGTTAAACATGTAATTTTCAAAAAAAAATTATATATTTTTTTCTAAACTTAATTAAAAATAACTTATGAAAATCATCAAGTAATTTCATAATAAGGCAAAGGGGTTTTGGTTACCTCGTCGTCGAAAGTCGTTAAGGAGTAGTTTGCCACCTTGCCTTTGTTGGTTTGTTCTTCATCTTCGAATGAACTTGATTCGATTCAAGTCACCTTGAGTTCTCTCTTCTTCTTTGGCAACTTCTTTTTAAGTTCATTTTTATTCTTTAATTCTTGTTTAATGAACCTTCTAAATTTTATAGTGAGAAGTTCGCGTTCATCATCACTTGAGCTTTCACTCGAGTGGTCTTCATTTGTTCTAAGTGTCATATTCTCATGTTCATTTTGTTCATTTTGTTCATTATATTCATCATATGCATTGTGCATCATTTTATATGTCATCAATGAACCAAAAAGTTCTTCAAGTGAAAAATTATTGAGATATTTTGACTCTTGTATTGCAGTTACTTTTGGATCCCAACTCTTTGGAAGGGATCTTAATATCTTGTTAACAAGTTCAAAATTTGAAAAACATTTGCCAAGAGCATTTAAACTATTGATGACATTCGTAAAGCGGGTGTACATGTCAACAATAGTTTTACTCAGCTTCATTCGAAACAACTTGAAATCATGCATCAAAAGATTAATCTTCGAATCCTTTACTCTACTAGTGCCTTTGTGTGTGGTTTCAAGAATGTGCCAAATATCAAAAGTCATTTCACAAATAGAAACTCTATTAAATTCATTTTTGCTTAAAGCACAAAACAATGCATTCATAACCTTGGCATTTAAAGAGAAAGTCTTCTTCTCCAACTCATTCCAATAGTTAATTTGAAGAGAAGACTTTTAAAAACTAAATTTAACTATATTCCATAAATTGAGATGCAAGGAAAGCAAGAAAAGTCACATACGAGTTTTCCAATAAGTATAGTTCGTTCCATTGAACATAGGAGGACGAATGACAGAAAAGCCCTCTTAAAATCCAAAAAGAGTCATTTATCTTGGGTGTTAAACCAAATGAGAAATAACAAGGCTTTGATACCAACTGTTAGGAACGAGTCGGCACTAAGAGGGGTGAATTAGTGCAGCGGATAAAATCACGTCGATTCGAAAAATTCGTACGGTCGATGAAAATTGATCCTCGGAAAGATATTAACTTAAAATACATTTGTAAGAGTGTGTAGCTAAAGTAATGAGAAAGTATGGCAGTTTGCAATTAAAGTAAAGAGCCAAACAGAAATGCAAATCGAGTTTATAGTAGTTCGGTCGTCGTGACCTACATTCACTACCAATTCCTCCTCCGTTAAGGCCACTGGCATCCACTATCGGTATTCCTTTAATGGGTGAAGATCAACTACTCTCTTATAACACTTTCTCCTTTTCACAAGTTTAGGAGATAATATTTACAAGTCACTCTTTTACAAGTATTCCCTCACACACCTCCCTTAGGACTAACTCTAAGTATTAGGAGGAGGGAACTCAAAGTTATGGTAGAGTTTACTTAGTTTTTTCCTCTAGAATTCTTCCTCCCTTCTTGCTGCCCAAGTAAGGTATTTATAGGCCCTAAATGGTTTAAAAAATGGAGCCAAAAATTTAAACTTCTAGGTCTTCCAAGTATGGGCAATACCATTGCCTACACTGGGTAGTACAACCGCCAGCAGCTTGACACTAGGCGGTACCACTATCTAGTCTAGTAGTACCATCACTTGATACACTATCATTGGGCGGTACCACCGCCTGACAGCCTCAAAGACTAGTTTCATGTTCTTCACTCACAAGCGTTTCTACCACTTGTTCTGACGGTGCCACTACTTGGCCCAACATTTGGTTCATTTAATGGGTCTCCCAATAAGCCAAATGTTAGAACCCTTGTAGATTCTAAGCTGGGTTGATCTCTTTAGGGGATCGGCCTCCTAGAACTCTATAGGGGTTTCTTCCTCCAAGTTGCTGCTCAAAAGGCTGCAGAAAATATTCATCTATTGCTTATGAAAAAGAGGAGAATACATGGCTATTTATAGGGCTTCTAAACCTAACCCTATAAGGGTCGGCTTAGGTAGGTTTTACAGTGAATGCCCCTATCAATTAGAACTCTCCTAGCTAGAGTCCTAACAACACCCGCCCTCTTAAATCACCTTGTCCTCGAGGCTGACGATTCATGAATTTGGGAAGTTGATCTTCAAGTCGTCATAGTTCTCCCAAGTGGCGTTCTTTTCTGTTGGTAGGAAATGTCACCCACTGTATTAGCACTTCAGTATGGGTTGTCATCGTCGAGTCACGATCCAGTGATCAATAATGACACTTGCTGATCTGGAGGTTCTCCTTAAGTAGTCATATTTGGTAGGTGGCTTTGGGTTGTCTCGCAAGCACCTAGTTACAACTTTCGTCTGGCGTCGGTTGTGGGTGATATTGCATACTCCTTTTCAATTTAGTACCCTGCATATGGAATAACTTTATCCAAAATTTGGCTCTACTCAAGACTCCTAATAGGACTCCTACTCAAGACTCCTAATAGGACTCCTACTCAAGACTCCTAATAGGACTCCTACTCAAGACTCCTAATAGGACTCCTACTCAAGACTCCTAATAGGACTCCTACTCAAGACTCCTAATAGGACTCCTACTCAAGACTCCTACTTCTAACCAACTCCTAATAGGACTCCTACTCAAGACTCCTAATAGGACTCCTACTCAAGACTCCTAATAGGACTCCTACTCAAGACTCCTAATAGGACTCCTACTCAAGACTCCTAATAGGACTCCTACTCAAGACTCCTAATAGGACTCCTACTCAAGACTCCTAATAGGACTCCTACTCAAGACTCCTAATAGGACTCCTACTCAAGACTCCTAATAGGACTCCTACTCAAGACTCCTAATAGGACTCCTACTCAAGACTCCTAATAGGACTCCTACTCAAGACTCCTACTTCTAACCAACTCCTAATAGGACTCCTACTCAAGACTCCTAATAGGACTCCTACTCAAGACTCCTAATAGGACTCCTACTCAAGACTCCTAATAGGACTCCTACTCAAGACTCCTAATAGGACTCCTACTCAAGACTCCTAATAGGACTCCTACTCAAGACTCCTAATAGGACTCCTACTCAAGACTCCTAATAGGACTCCTACTCAAGACTCCTAATAGGACTCCTACTCAAGACTCCTAATAGGACTCCTACTCAAGACTCCTAATAGGACTCCTACTCAAGACTCCTAATAGGACTCCTACTCAAGACTCCTAATAGGACTCCTACTCAAGACTCCTAATAGGACTCCTACTCAAGACTCCTAATAGGACTCCTACTCAAGACTCCTAATAGGACTCCTACTCAAGACTCCTAATAGGACTCCTACTCAAGACTCCTACTTCTAACCAACTCCTAATAGGACTCCTACTCAAGACTCCTAATAGGACTCCTACTCAAGACTCCTAATAGGACTCCTACTCAAGACTCCTAATAGGACTCCTTTACAACTCCTAATTCTTCTCTAAGAAATAACCTCCAAACCCTAGCCGGCCTCTTCACCTCTTTAATAAGGGTCGGCTTAGGTAGGTTTTACATGAATGCCCCCTATCAATTAGAACTCTCCTAAGCTAGAGTCCTAACAAACCCGCCCCTCTTCAAACTCAGCCTTGTCCTCGAGGCTGACGATTCATGAATTTTGGGAATTTGATCTTCAAGTCGTCATAGTTCTCCCAAGTGGCTTCTTCTGTTGGTAGGTTCACCCACGTATTAGCACTTCAGTAGTGGGTTGTCATCGTCGAGTCACGATCCATTGATCAATAATGACCCTTGGCTGGATCTGGAGTTCTCCTTAAGTAGTCATATTTGGTAGGTGGCCTTTGGGTTGTCTCCAAGCACCTATTTACAACTTTCGTCTGGCTGTCGGTTTGTGGGTGATATTGCATACTCCTTTTCAATTTAGTACCCTGCATATGGAATAACTTTATCCAAAATTTGCTCGTGAAGATGCAAGTAAAATTTGTCATAAGCACAGTGCGTCCTTATAGTGTAATTCTTTGGTCCCAATTATAATGTGCCACGGAGCTTGATGCTTCTTCCAATTTTTTATGATTTTACTGGTCTCTGGATCATCTTGCCATTCCATCTTAATATCCTTAAGGAAGTCACTGGTTGGAAGCGAAATGGCCAAAAGTTCAACTTGCTCGGCTAGCTGCGAAAGCGCATCTGCAACAACATTCTCTTTCCCCTTTTTGTAAGTTCTTTCATAATCAAATCTAAGAAGTTTTGTTACCCATTTTTGCTGCTCGGGGGATGATATCTTTTGCTCCAAAAAGTAATTGAGGCTTTTATAGTCGGTTTTAATTTGAAATCGTCGACCGATCAAGCAGGGTCTCCACCTCGTTGCTGCGTGCAAAATGGTGAGCATCTCTTTATCATATGTTAACATGTTTTGATGGGAGAGAGATAATGTCTTGCTAGTGTATGTGAGTGGTCGACCATCTTGCATGAGAATGGCTCTGATTCTGACTCCAGATGCGTCGGTCTCAATAATGAAGGGTCGGTTGAAATCTGGTAGTGCTAGCACCGGCGTCGTCGTCATGGCTGCCTTAAGTTTGTCAAAGGTAGCAGAGGCTTTGTCCAACCATTAAAAGATATCTTTTTTCAGTAAGGAAATAAGTGGTGCACTGATCTTTCCATAGTTTTTCATTAACTTGCGATTGTAGCCTATTAAACCGAGAAAGCCACGTAGCAATTTTATGTTCCACGAGATCAGCCAATTCTGCATTGCTCCAATTTTGGAGGGGTCCACTACCACATCTTCCTCTGATATGATATGCCCATGATATTCTACCTTCTGGCAAAAATTCATAGTGGCCGTTGTGTGTTCAAAAGACGGTTTTCGGTATGTCTTCTTTGCACACTCATATTTGATGATACCCGGATCGAAGGTCCAGCTTTGTGAAGATTTGTGCTCCCTTTCATCTAGCAATTCATCTGCTATTGGAATAGGATATTTGTCCTTGATGGTTATGCCATTGAGGGTTTGGTAATCAATACACATTCGCCATGTTTCGTCCTTCTTTCGTACGAAGAGCATCGGTGAAAAGTAGGGGCTGCAACTTGGCCGAATAACTCCTATTTCGGGCATCTCTTTTAGAATCCTTTCTATTTCATCCTTCTACATATATGAATATTGATATAGCCAAGTATTTGCAGGAGGTTTGCCCAGAAGAATCGGTATACAATGATCATGCCGATGGGCAAGAGGTAGGTTGCGTGGTTCGTCAAATATATCTGAAAATTCAGCAAGCAAAGGAAGTAGGTTTGGATCTTCAAATTCTATTGGCTCTCCCTTAGTTTGCTGCTCAAGTTGTACCAAAAAGCTGCTGCATGCTTTATGCAAAACCTTCTCCATTTGTTGTGTACAAATCGTCATTACGTCGCCCCCATGTTTCTCGTGTAGAATCACCTGTTTCCCTTTACTGTAAAATCTCAAAATTAGTTTCATAAAATTCCAGGAAACATTACTTAATGTTGTCAACCATTCAATTTTGAGCATAGCCTCATGATCATCAAGAGGGAGGAGGAAGAAATCTGCAATTATCTCTGGTTCCTGCGGTAATAGTTTCTCCCACGGGCGCCAACGATCACACTTCAAAATCCGTTCGTCGGTAAACTTGACGTTAAACCTACTATAATACTCGATAGGTAAGGCCATCTGAACAGCAACTTTACTATCTAGGAAGTTATTAGTGCTGCCCGTGTCGATGAGAACGGTGATCGATTGTTGTTTAAGAAGGCCTTCAACTTTCATCGTTTGTGGGTTTGAGTAGCCGGCTAGTGCATGTACCGTAACTTTGATCGGTTGTGGCTCTTCTTCTGCATCTTCCTTTTCATTATTAAGGCTCTCTTCTAGATGTTCAATTACCTCTTCTTCTACTGGTTCAATCATAAGAAGTCTCTCTTTTCTACAGTGATGCTCGCGGCTCCACGACTCGTCGTGGTACCAACATAACTCCTTCGTAGATTGCTCCCGAAGCTCTTCTCTTGTCATCATTTTTGGTGCAAGGACTCAGTTGATAGTAGGGGGGGCTGAGGGCTTCTGCATTGCAGGTTGAGAAGTGATCCTAGTCCTCCGAGCTTCATGGTTCAATTGCTCCTCTTGATGTCGTGCGAAAGAGATGGCTGCTATAAGCATGTATGGTTGTCGTGCTTTAACTTCTCCCCGGATCTCTGGCTTCAAGCCCTCAATGAAGGTCCCCAATAGCTATTTTTGAGACCAATCACAAGTTTGATTAGATAACCTTTCAAGCCTGGTTTGGTACTCCTGAACGGTAGAGGTTTGTCGGATCTTTGCTAGTTGTTCGTCAATGTTCTCGTAATCGGTTGGTCCGAAGCGGATCAATAGTCCTTCTTTGAATTGTCACCATGAGAGGACTCCATGAGTATATTTAAACCAGTCAAACCACTATATGGCATCCCCTTCAAGATGTATAGCCGTAATTTCCACCATAGATGCGTCCACGATTTTGTGGTACCGAAAATATCGCTCCGCGCGCGAGATCCAACCAATCGGGTCTCCTTCTTCCCATCTAGGGAAGTCCATCCTCATGCGTGGATAGTTGAGGTCAGTCATAGAACCTCCCCTCTCTTGGAAGTCATCTCTTCAGGCTTGGTGCGATTGGTTAGAGCTCTCTCCTTGATGTGATTTCTTCGGGCTTAGTGGTCAGCCCAAACTGAGTTCGGTAAAGAGAGTCTGAATCTTATCCTCTATTCGCGTCTCGAAGGCTTCAAATTTAGCATTGATTGCCTCTTCAGATGCCATACTATATGCCTCCAAACCTGTGATATTAAGATCTTTTTTTTGTTGTCGGGTTAAAGGCATGTATAGGTTAAGAGAAGTGATGGTCGTAAGGGTTGGTGGATTGGTGGATGTAGGCTGCGATTTAGGCTTATTTTGTGGCTGTTTTGGGTGCAGTTTGAGGGTGTGGTTTGGTGGAGTTTTAGGACTGTGGATGAAAGTTTTAAATCTGTGGTAGATGGCAGCAAAGGTTTGATAGAAATCAGTGAAAGTTTGCTGCAGAATTATGTTGTCTTGTAAGAGCAGAATTGTCGTCGAAGAAACAGCGGTTTCTCGACGAAATTTCTACCAAAAACTTGAGAGATTTGAGGGGGGAATTGACAGAAAAATCTCAGTTTATATGACAGCAAATATGTCCAATTTAATCAAGAAAATTTCGGCAGTATAACAACAGAGAAATTGGTGCAAGTTGCGATAGCAGAATTCTCGTCGAAAAATTTCAGCAGTTTGCGACGAAAATTTGCAGCAGCACAAAATTATTTTTAGAGGTGAATTCCTTTATAGATCAATTTTAGATGGAATCCAAGATGATTTATGAAAGATATAAGAAATTTTGTTCAAAAAAGATTGCAAATAGATTGGTTAAGGCAACAATATGCTGCTGAAATTTTCTACAGCACAGATTTTCAAGTGTCACAGATTGGAAGTAAAATATCAGTAGTTTATATTGAGAATTTTTCAACAAAACCAAAGGAAAATATACTGTTAGGAAGTGTCAAAGCTATCATAAAAATTTCATAAATATTTGGACAGAAAAAATGTAGTAGCAAGATCAAACAATTTGTACTATGCGGCTGGAATTTCACAATGCAGATTTTCAAGTATAGCAGTTTAGACGTAAAAGATTAATGGCTTATATTAAGAATTTTTTAACAAAACCAAAGGGAAATCTGCTATTAGGATGTCTCAAAGCTGTCTAAAAATTTGTAGAGATTTGGATAAAAAAAATGCAGTAGCAATTTCAAACAAACTGTGTGTATTGGCTGAAATTTTACAGTGTAGATTTTCAGTATAGCAGATTAGATTGTAAAAGATCATGGTTTTATTGAGAAGTTATTAAGTAAAATATCAGTAGTTTATATTGAGAATTTTTCAACAAAACCAAAGGAAAATATACTGTTAGGAAGTGTCAAATCTGTCATAAAAATTTCATAGAGATTTGGATAAAAAAAATGCAGTAGCAATTTCAAACAAACTGTGTTATGCGGTTAGAATTCTGCAATGTATCTTTCGTCGTAGAGATGAAAACTTTGCGACGAAAATTTGCAGCAGCACAAAATTATTTTTAGAGGTGAATTCCTTTATAGATCAATTTTAGATGGAATCCAAGATGATTTATGAAAGATATAAGAAATTTTGTTCAAAAAAGATTGCAAATAGATTGGTTAAGGCAACAATATGCTGCTGAAATTTTCTACAGCACAGATTTTCAAGTGTCACAGATTGGAAGTAAAATATCAGTAGTTTATATTGAGAATTTTTCAACAAAACCAAAGGAAAATATACTGTTAGGAAGTGTCAAATCTGTCATAAAAATTTCATAGAGATTTGGATAGAATAGAAAAAATGTAGTAGCAAGATCAAACAAACTGTGTTATGCGGTTAGAATTCTGCAATGTATCTTTCGTCGTAGAGATGAAAACTTGCGACGAAAAGTTTATGCAGCAATATAGGAACAAATTTTTTTTTTTTAGATTTTTGAATAAGGATAACTATTGTAAATTGCAGCAGCAGTAAGGTAGGAAACCAGAACCTGTTGCAATTCACGGGGAGATCAAAGGATGATCTGCGGTGGTGGAAATGATGGCAGAATTTAGCGACGATCTTTTAAGCAATTGTGGGAATTGCTTTGGGTGATTGTGGAGAGATGATGGATGGCTATGGAAGGGCAGCGAGATGCCAAGAATACTGCTCTGATACCAAGTGTTAGAACCCTTGCAGATTCTAAGCTTGGGGTTGATCTCTTTAGGGGATCGGCCTCCTGGAACTCTATAGGGGTTCCTTCCTCCAAGTTGTTGTTCAAAGGCTGCAGAAAATATTCATCTATTGCTTATGAAAAGAGGAGGAATACATGGCTATTTATAGGGCTTCTAAACCCTAACTCCTAATAGGACTCCTACTCAAGACTCATACTTCTAACCAACTCCTAATAGGACTCCTACTCAAGACTCCTAATAGGACTCCTACTCAAGACTCTTATTCCTTTACAACTTCTAATTCTTCTCTAAGAAATAACCTCCAAACCCTAGCCGGCCTCTTCACCTCTTTAATAAGGGTCGGCTTAGGTAGGTTTTACATGAATGCCCCTATCAATTAGAACTCTCCTAGCTAGAGTCCTAACACCAAAATAGTCCTAATTAAGGCCCAATTGGCCCCTAATTGAGTTAGCATGATTACACCAAAAGTAACACAATTAGCCCCCTAAACTACTTCGATCTTAGACAAATGATTACAAAGAATGAATCCTTTGTCCAGCATATCATTGGTTCATTTGGCACCAATGATATTGGGCTGAAGAAAAATATATCAGAAGATTGACATCGAGCCAAAGGATTAGTCGATGTATCAACAAAAGGCTTCGGGCCATGGGTTCAAGCATTGAGCCAAGAAGAACAGAAATTGCGCCAAGAAAATCGGAGTTACGGAGGTCAACTGGCCGATTGGGCAATAGGCCGCAAGAGAGGGCGATGCGCCGAAGAATTGGACGAAGCATCGATGAACCAATGACATGCCAAATAACATTTGATTGGCTTTATAATAATTGTCTAGATCGAAGTAGGTTTTAGACGTAATTGGGTTGGAATTGGGCCAACTCAATTATGGGCCAATTGGGCCAAAGTTTAGGTTGTGTTGGGCCAAGTAAAAGGCCCAAATAGTGACCCAACAAATGGAACTATCAGTGGCACAATCTCCGAGATTATGTTAGGCGATAGTAACGCTAGTCTGGGCAGTGGTACCACCCAAACTCAGTCTCCAAGACTATCTGGCGATGGTACCACCCAGCACAGGCGGTGGTACCACTAGTACTCGGAAGACTCGGGATGAGACTAGTTTTGGCTCTAAGTTTGAATCCATTTAGAGCCTATAAATACCCCTTTCATCCCTGGTTAATAGACACAAGAATTGAGAGCAAAAAGAAATAAAAACGCCATTGTAATCTTATAAGAACTCCTCTCAAACTCTAAGTGTTAGTCTTATTTAAGAGAGGAGTAAAGGGGGTTGTAAAGGTTTTCTCATGATCCTATCAAAAGGAGAATCGAGTTGTAAGGATAGTTGATCTTTGCCCATTGAAGGAAGATCATTAGTGGATGCCAGTAGCCTCGACAAAAGAGGAATCGAGGGTGGATGTAGGTCAAAACGACCGAATAACTATAAAACTCAGTTTGCATTTCCATTCTTAAAATTTATCTTTACTGTAAACTGCCTTACCTGCTTACTGCTTTCACTACATTTACGAATGAGATTTGAAGTTATCTTTCTGATATTGGTTTTATCAAATGAAGAAAATTTCAAACCGGTGATTTTATCCGCTGCACTAATTCACCCCCCCTCCTAGTGTCGCTCTTGATACTAACACCCTACGGTCGGGTGCCCCTGCAGGCACCACCACCCTCGCGGGCAGCTCTACCGGCCGGCGCCACTGCCCCATAGTGCCTCTGCCCACGGGTGCAGGGCCCACCAACGTTGTTGCCACGCAATGCCTCTACCCCTTGCCAAGGCAACACCCGCCCCTGTAGGCACCACTATTGGCGGCTTGCTACAGGCAGGCCGTCGGTTGTCGGTAGCAACCTTACGGTCACCAACACCTTGCACAGAAATGGCAACCAAGGTTGCCATTAGCGAGGGCAGCAACACTTGCTCGCTTTTGCGTCAACGATTTTGACATCAAAAGCTTCTTCAAAATATAACATACGTAGTTTAAAACTAATCTTTCACATAAACAATCTAGCTCTGATACCACTATTGAGAAATATTAGGGGGCAACATCACATACGCAGTGGAAGAACAGAAAACAAAATCCTCAATTTTCCAAAGATGCGTTCGACGTCGTGCGAAGATTGGTGCGCAAAATCCACGAAACTTAAAACTGCATATATGAAAGATTATGTTACCTAGGGAGATCATATATCCTAGAATCCCTACAGATCTTTAGGAGAGGGTGAAGGAGGTCAAGCATCCTCCTCTCTAGTGGTGATTCACATAATAGGGCTGCAACAATACTCCTCAAGTCTCCAAGCCTGCTATCTAAGGAGGAGAAGGGGAGGAGAATAAGAGAGGCAACCCAAAAAAGCTCTAGCCTATGAACCATTGGTTCCCTCCTATTTAGTGTCGCTCTTGATCCTAACAATTAGATCTCTATCCAATTGCCCAAGCCTCTTATATTAGTGGATCTTTATCTAATAATCTCTCATTGTCTCTTATTGGATCGCATCCATAAGATCCAATAATTCAAGGGCTTATTGGATATCTAATAAGATAGAGGCTCTGACGGATATCTCATATCCGAACCTCTACTTATCGTAAAGTCTACTATATGTGTGTGACCCTCTAGGCCCAATATTGAACTAGCCATGAGTCATATATATCAGAACTCCTTCTGGCTCATTGAATTATTATCTCTACAATAATTCACTCGACTTATCGATTGTGGACATACTAGGCCACTATGCCATAGTCCCAAATGATACAAGGGAATCCAATCCATTGGATATGTCTGTCCTAAGTTACCATATACCTATAGTCCTTTATCCATCTAATATCCCAAAGATTATATATCAGGCATGGTGCTGTCAGATGCATACGATTTCTGCTCGAGTCTCGCTCTAATCGGATTCTCTTGGAAAACTCTTTGTCTCTCAATCTGAATGACCCGGGCTAGGGATTTGTCTGAGCAAGAACACATGGGATATTCTTCTAATGACACCGAGAGTGAATGATCTTCTATTGACACTCAATAACCCTCGTAAGGTTAGCTACCACTCCCGATGACTGGCTGTGCTAGATCTGGAACCTCCAAACCTATAACTCCGGTATCAAAGAACGAAGTACTCATACAGAACATCCTTGGTGTCTCAAGTCTAAGGTCCAGATACACCACTAGAACTATGGAATCGCTATTTGATAATAAGACATCATCAACCATCCAATATTTCGTAAGTGGATCAATCAGTGAACTCATTCTCCAATGGGTACCTGTACTGTGTCCCTAGTATCCCCACATAAGCAGCTATAAGACCAGCTACATCCATCATATGGACAGATATACAGTATACTAGTCTGTTCAGTTATATTGATGTTTCTATCAAGTAACCTATGACCGGGATTATTTAGGGTTTGTATTTAAAATAAATCGATCTCATTATCATGATCTCATCACGATCCGATTCCCATTGCACAAATCCAGGAACATCATAATATATACATGTGTATATGCAATAATCAATATAAAGTGAAAAATACTAAAAATATAATAAGCAAAAATACTACGTGTCAAGTTACACGTGCCATCGCTCACGTGATTGGCTTGTAAGGCACCTATAACTGGCATAAACAACTTATTATTTTCTTCATTTTCCTTTGCATAACTTGTTTGCTTTCCTCTTTTCCAGCAATTTACCTTCATATGACCAAACTTTTTACAATAGTGACATTGAATTCCACTACTGTAGTTTTTTTTACCATAATTTGATTGTTTTTGTTCATCATGCCCATCAAGGTATCCTCTTCCATTTCCTCTACCACAAATTCCTCCTTTTCCATGTCCTCTTCCTATTGATTTTTTATATTCTTTTGAAGCAGAAGACTCCCCCTAAACCTAAAATATTTTTTCTTCATTTTTTTCAAGTGACCTTTTAAACTTACTTCATGTGCTTGTAAGAAACCCATTAGTTCATCAAATGAAAATATAAATAAATTTTTTGACTCCTCAATTGTGACAACAACTTGATCAAATTTTGGAGTTAAACTTCTTAAAACTTTTACAATAATTATATGATCATGAAGATATTCACCATAAGATTTCATATGCCTAATAATTTCAATCACTCAAGAAAGAAAAGCTTGCACTGATTCATTACTTTTCATGAACAAAATTTTAAACTTATGACCAAGGATTTGAAGTTTTTGTTAGAATCAAGAGCGGCACTAAGAGGGAGGGTGTAACATCCCTCATTTTTTAAAATTTTGTAATGGTCTATTTGTAATGTAGGGACCTAAATATAAATATCAAAAATATGATATGATTTGTCAAATATTCATATTAGGTTTAAAAAAAGAAAAAAAAATGGTAGACATGTGTCATTAGCTAACCTAAGGTTGGTACCACCTATGTTTGTTCTAAGGATGACACATAAGCTTCTTTCATGCATGCATGCCACCTTGTAATCCTTACATTAGCTAAATCTAATGCATTAGAGAAGAAATAAAAGGAGGAAAACTTAAGAGCTACAGCCAATGTGGGTTTGAGAGGAGAAGGGAAGAGGAATTGAAGTAGAAGAAGGAGAAGAAGCTTTGCTTTGGCTTAAGATTTTACATCAATTCCACACCTTTGGGACTCAAATTTGTTTAAGGCAAGTGTTGTAACTCCTTCCTATAGAAATCTTGATCCTTGATTTCATCTTCATTTCAAAAGCTTTTGAAGATTTTGGCTTCATATTTGAATATTTCTATCGTTTGGGAATAAAATTGTGAATCTAGAAATTTTTTAGATTTGACCTTTCTGCATTGTTCTAGTCATAACATTATGTACAGATTCTTGATTTTAGATTTTCTAAATGCATTCGAAAATAGACTCATAGATCTTTCTTTTGATACTATGATTGATAAATTTTAAGTCTCTTTACCGATTGAAACTATTATTTCAATTGACCCTATGAAATATGTGAAACCGAGACTATCAGTTTTGACATTTCAGTACTCTCTTGCTTATAACTCTTTGTTGAAAACTTTAATTTATATGAAACATGATTTATTAGAAATTAGACTCATAAACCTTTTTGTATATATCTGATTTGAAAGATTTGAAGTATAAATTCCTATTGAATCATCTATTCTAATCAACTCTATAAATTCTATAAAACAAAGAAAATGTTCTCTGACCTTTGGTTACTAAATTATTTATAACTCCTTCTTTTTGTTTTAATCTAAGTGATTTAATTTTATACAAGCATGCCTAAGTTTTTTTTTTTTGTATAAAAACCATACATCATGGTTTAAAACTGAAAAGGCCACATTTATTATCGTAAAAATCGATAATTCATAAATCTCAAGAATCATCATGCATAAATTCGAAACATAAACTTATTAAGCATGATTTCAAATCATTACTTCAAATCAAACATGATTTTATTAATCATAGAGCATCTTCAATCAAAATCGAGAAACAATATGATTAATCTTGTTAGGTGTACAAGCATTAGATTTATATTTAACGTTCTATTGCATTATTAAAACATCAAGCATGATTTCATAAGGCATTTTTAATTAAAATCAATTTATTTGTTTATCATAAAACATGTAATTTTCATGATTATTTCTAAAATTACTAGAAAGATAAGCATGATCCCAATTTTTTAGCATTTTTATTATATTATTAAACATGTAATTTTCAAGAAAAATAATTAAAAATAACTCATGAAAAGCATTATGTAATTTTGAAATAAGGCAAAGGGGTTTTGGTTACCTCATTGTCGAAAGTCATTAAGGCATAGTTTGCCACCTTGCCTTTATTGGTTGGCTCCTCGTCTTCGGATGCATTTGTTTCATCCCGAGGTACTTCTCTCTTCTTGCGTTCATAACAAGTAGTTGCGTTCTTTTTATTTTTTAATTTTTGTTTCATAAACTTTTTAAATTTCATAGTGATGAGTTCAATTTCACCATCACTTGAGCTTATGCTCAAGTGGTCTTCGATTGTTCTAAGTCTAAAATCCTTCCTATTCTTTGGAAGGTGGTTCTCAAGTTCTTCATATGCTTTGCACGTCTCATAGGTCATTAAAGACCCTATAAGTTCTTTAATTGGTAAATAATTCAAGTTTTTTAATTCTTGAATAGCCATTACTTTTGAATCCCAACACTTATTAAAAGAACATAAAATTTTGTTTATAAGTTCAAAATCCGAAAAACTTCTACCAAGTGCTTTTTTACCATTGATGACATCCGTAAAACGGGTGTACATGTCAACAACGGTTTCACTTGGCTTCATTCGAAAAAGTTCAAAATCATGCTTTAAAAGGTTGATTTTTGAAACTTTTAATCTACCTGTGCCTTCATGAGTGGTTTCAAGAATATGTCAAATGTCGAAAGTCATTTCGCACATAGAAACACGATTAAACTCAGTTTTATCCAAAGCGCAAAATAGAGTGTTCATAGCTCTAGCATTTAAGGAAAAAGTTTTCTTCTCCAAATCATTCCATTCTTTCATTGGAGTAGAAGACTTTTGAAATCTGTTTTCAATGATATTCCATAAGTTTAAATCCAACAAAAGCAAGAAAACTTTCTTTCGAGTTTTCCAATATATGTAGTCCGTCTCATTAAACAAGGGAGGACGAATAAGAGAGTAACCCTCTTGAAAGCTGAAATGAGTCATTTCTCTTGGGTATTAAACCAAATGAGAAATACGAAACTTTAATACCAACTGTTAGGAATGAGTCGGTACTAAGAGGGAGGGGGGTGAATTAGTGCAGCGGTAAAATCACCTCTTTACAGAAAATTTTTCGTTTTGTAAATCTTTCGTATGTTAAAATCAATTCGTAAAGTGTTTACTTAAAAGAGTATGGAAGAGCATAGGTGTAGTAAAAGCATAGTAAGGAGGAGAGGCAGTTTGTTATAAAAGTAAATTGCTCAAAGTAAATGCAAACCGAGTTTATAGTGGTTCGGTCGTCGTAACCTACATCCACTCCCGATTCCTCCTCCATCAAGGCTATCAGCATCCACTATCGATCTTCCTTCAATAGGCGAAGACCAACCACCTTTTACAACTCGATTCTCCTTTTACCGAGTTTAAGAGATCACCCTTACACCCCCAATTACTCCTCTCTCAAACTATTCTAACACTTAGAATTTTTTAGAGGAGTTCACACAAGATTACAGCAGTGTTTCTTTCTATTTTTACTCTCAATACTTGTGTTTGCTAACCAGGGATGAGAGGGATATTTATAGGCTTCAAGTTGATTCAAGCTTGGAGCCTAAAAAGGTCTCATCCTAGGTTTCCTAGGTACTAGCGGTACTACCGCCATTCTTGGGTGGTACTATTGCCGTAGGATCTACCACTAGGCAGTACCACCACTGGCAGCATTCATTACTAGCGGTACTACCACCCAGAATTACTGGGGTACTATTTCCCAAGCAGTGCCACCATCGGCTCTAGCGGTGCCACCGTCAGCCAAGCTTTCAGCATATTGGTTGGGCCTTGAATCCGGCCCAAACCAGCCCAACTTCAGGCCCAGTTGACCCCTAACAGAGTTGATGGGATTACCTCCCAATCCCAACTCTAATTATGTGCTAGCTATGACCCCCAAGACATATTCTAAGCAAAATAAGTCCAGTTTCTTCCAGCGAACTTCTGACAATCTCTCGGCAATATTCCGGTGGATTCCCGGCAAGCTCGTGGACTTCACGACAATCTTCTTAGCGAGTTCTAACGAGCTTCTTTGGTAAGCTCTAGGACTTCTTGGTCAATTCCGGCAGAACTTCTGATGAATGTCCGGACTTCCGACGAACTCTCGAACTCCCAACGAAATCACGTTCTTGACTCCAGAACTTAATTTTGCTTTTATGCATTGCTATCATAGTTAATCCTATACACATAAAAACACACTTCGATCTAGACAATTATTACTAAGCATGAATCATTTCGTCCGACATGTCATTGGTCCATCGACGCTTCATTCGATTCTTCGGCGTATCGTCCTCTCTTGTGGCCTATTACCTAATCGGTCAATTGACCTCCGCAACTCTGATATCCTTAGCGCAATATCCACTCTTCTTGGCCCGGTGCCTGAATCTATGGCTCAAAGCCTTCTATCGATACATCAACCGATCCTCCGGCCCGACGTCCAATCTTCTGACACGTTTTCCTCCGGCCCAACATGATTCTTCCTGCTTTAATTGTCTCTCTCTAATCGAAGCATCCTGTATCACTTAAAACATAGATCAAATCATAAATACTATCAATTGGTTTCATCATCAAAATTCGAGTTTCAATAGTTAACCCTTACAAGCCTCACACCTCTCTTGAACGATCACAACACTTAGAAAGGGAGGAGGATTCTTTTCACTTTTATAACACTTTTACACCCCAAGACTTCAATATTTTGTTCATACTTTTGTGCCCTTTCATGCAGAAAAGGGTCGGGTATTTATAAGCCCCAATGGCTTCAGAATTAGAGCCAAAAAGTATCACATCCCTAGATTTCGGGGGTACTGGTGGTACCATTGCCATTATTAGGTGGTGCTACTGCCTATAGACTGACACTAGGTGGTACCACCATAAATTTTAGTTTGTATTTCTATTATTGTTATTTATTTACTTTACAATTGCTTCACTTTCTCCTTGGCTTTTACTACCCTTACGAACAAACACGCTTTCAAGTTATCTTCCGAGATCGGTTTTAATGTCCGAAGATTTTTAAACCAACATGTTTATCTACTGCACTAATTCACCCTCCCTCTTAGTACCGACTCGATCCTAACAATTGATATCAGAGCACGGTTACTCTCAATTTGGTTTAAAACCCAAGAGAGATGGCTTTTGTCGGCAATCAAGAGGGTCATTCTATCACTCATCCTCCCATGTTCAATAGGACTGATTACACGTATTGGAAAACTAGGATGAAGATCTTCTGAATTTCTATAGATTTTGAGTTATGAAATATTATTGAAAATGGATTTCAAAAGTCTTCTCTTCTAATGAGCGAATGGAATGACTTGGAGAAGAAGACTTTCTCTTTGAACGCCAAAGCTATGAATGCTTTGTTTTGTTTTTTAGAGAAAAATGAATTCAATCAAGTTTCTATTTGTAAAATGACTTATAACATTTGGCACACTTGAAATCATACACGAAGGCACAAGTAGGGTTAAGGAGTCAAAATTCAATTTTTTGGTTCATGTTATGAATTGTTCCGTATGAAATCAAGTGAGACCATTAGAGACATGTACACCTGATTTACGGATGTCGTCAATAGTCTAAAAGCCCTTGGTAAAAGTTTTTCTAATGTTAAACTTGTTAACAAGATACTAAAATTGTTAGGAATGAGTCAGCACTAAGAGGGGGCGGGGGGGGGGGGTGAATTAGTGCAACGAATTAAAACGTCAGTTCAAAAATATTTCGTTCAATTAAAATCGATTTCAAAAATTTTTCTAATGAGACCATTAAAGACATGTACACCTAGTTTACAGATGTCATCAATGATCTAAAAGCCCTTAGTAAAAGTTTTTCCAATGTTAAACTTGTTAACAAGATACTAAAATTGTTAGGAATGAGTCAACACTAAGAGGAGGGGGGTGAATTAGTGTAGCAGATTAAAACGTCAGTTCAAAAATATTTCGTTCGATTAAAATTGATTTCAGAAAGGATGTTAACTTGAAATACATTTGGAAGGATGTGTAGCAAAAGTACTAAGGAAGTAAAGTAGTTTGCAATAAATATAAACAGCAAAATAGAAATACAAACCATTTTATAGTGGTTCGGTCATCGTGACCTATATCTACTCCACCGATTCCTCTTCCATCGAGGCCACCGACATCTACTAATGGTCTTCCTTCAATGAGCGAAGACCAACTATCCTTTTACACCCCTCTTCTCCTTGTCACAGGTTTAGGAGACAATCTTTTACAACTCTCTTTTACAAGGTATCGCTCACACACCTCCCTTAGAACACTCTCTAAGCTTTAGGAGGAGGGAACTCAACTTTCTAATAGGGTTTACGACTTTAGAATCATAAAGTTTTGCTCACTTTTCTTGATACTTTATGTAGGAATAGCTAGGGTATTTATAGACCCTAAATGACTTCAAAACTTAGAGCCAAAATTCAAATCCCCGAGATTTTGGGATACAGGCAGTACCACCACCTGCAGCCTGACACTAGTGGTACCATCGCCCATTTAGTGGTACCACCACCTGACACACTACCATTGGGTGGTACCACTACCCAGTTTAGTAGTATCACTGCCTGACAGCCTCGAAGACTGAGTTTTTCGAGTTTTCCAACTCACAAGTGGTTCCACCGCCTAACTCAACTTTTGGGTCATTGAATGGGCTTCCCAATGAGCCCAAATCAGTCCCAATTAAGGCCCAATTGGCCCCTAATTGAGTTATCATGATTAAACCAAAAGCTAACTCAATTAGCCCCCTAAACTACTTTGATTTTAGACAAATAATTACAAAGAATGAATCCATTGTCCGAAATGTCATTGGTTCATCTGGCGCTTATTTGATCCTTCGGCACATCATCCTCTCCTTCAGCGTATTGCCCAATTGGCATGTTAACTCTCGCAACTTTCGATCTCTTTGGCGCAATGTCCGATCCTTTGGCTCGATGCCCGAATTCACGGTCTGAGCCTTCTGCCGACAAGTCAACCTATCTCCGGCCCAACGTCCAATCTTCTGACATGTTTCACTCCAACCCAATATGATTCTTCCTACTTTACTCAATTTGCCACTGCCAGCCATCTTTGCAGGGGCTGAATTAGGTGCTCAATTTGGCACCAATTCAACCCTATTAAGGGCCCAATTAGCCCCTAATTAAGTTAGTGGGATTACCTCCCGATCCTAACTTAATTTACGCTCTAACTATGATAATTAAGATATAATTACAATGTTTCTTGTTTCGGTGCGTCAATTGCTCTTCTGGTGAGCTTCCGGTGTAATTCCGGTGAACATCCGATAAACTCTCGACAATGTTCCAGCGGACTCCCGATAAGCTCCTGGACTTTACGACGATCTTCTTGGCGAGTTCCGACGAGCTTCTTTGGCAAGCTCCTAGACTTCTCGGTTGGTTCCTACAGAACCTCTGATGAACGTCCGGACTTCTGATGAATTAATCCTACACACTTTTCTTAATATATAGATTAGATTAAATAAATTACAATTGATTTTATCATCAAAATCCGAGATTCAACATGCATATCTAAAACTTGCTAGTTTGCCCAACTCAAAAGAAAAGGAAGAATTACTAGCTTACACATCCAAGTAGAAACAAAATTGCTAACTTGAACTTCTCAAAATAGAAGAAAGAACTTGCTATCTTGAACATCACCAAAATCTTGCTAGCTTGCAATCTTAAGAGAAGCAAGAGTACTATCTTGTACGTTTCAAAAGATGCAAAAATTTTGTCAACTTTCATATGTGAAAATTTTGCTAGCTTGCATATTCTAAACTTGCTATTTACTATCTCAAATTAAAAAACTTGCTAGTTTGAACATCGTAAAGAAAAGCAAATATGCTAAGTTGCACATGATATGAAATTTGTCTAGCATGTCATTGGTTCATCGAGACTTTGTCTGATTTTTCGGTGCATCATCCTCTCTTGCGATCTATTGCCCAATCGGTCAGTTGACCTCCATAACTCCGATTTCCTTGGTGTAATTTTCGCTCTTCTTGGCCCGAAGCCTTCTGGCAATACGTCAACCAATCCTCCAGCTCGATGTCTAATCTTCTAACATGTTTCACTCCGGCCCAATATTAATTCTTCTTGCTTTAATTATCTTTCCTGGTCGAAGCTAGTCCTACATTACTCAAAACGCAAATTAAATCACAAACATATCAATTGATTTCATCATCAAAATTCTAGATTCAACATGTAATAATTGTCTAGATCGAAGCAGTTTTAGGTCTAATTGAGTCGGTATTGGATTGAAACAATGCCAACTCAATTAGGGGCCAATTAGACCTGAATTAGGGCTAAATTGGGTTTGCTATTTGGCCCATTCAGTATCTTATAGCAAGATCTGGTGGTGGTATCACCTAGACACAATCTTTAAGACTTTGTTAGGCGGTGGTACTGCCAAACTGAGCGATGGTACTGCCTAGAAACAGTCTTTCAGACCGTGTTAGACAGTGATACTGTCAGACTGGGTGGTGATACCGCCTAGTGTCAGGTGATAGTACCGCTAGATTGGGTAGTGTGTCAGATGATAGTACTACCAGACTGGGCCAAGGAACCACCCAATGTTAGAGAGTACCATCGCTAGTACCCTGAAATCCTGGGATTCAAATTTTTTGCTCCAAATTTGAATCCATTTGGGGCCTATGAAAATCCCCCTCATCATTGCTCGGTTAATACATGAACTAAGAGTAAAAAGGAAGGAAAACATTGTTGTAATATTGTGAGAACTCCTCTCAAGCTCTAAGTGTTGGGTGAAGTTTTAGAGGGTGGTGAGTAGTTATAAAGGTTTATTAGGATCAAGAACAGTACTAAGAGGCGGGGGTGAATTAGTGCTACAGATAAAAACGACAAATTTTAATAATTTTGGAAAACTTCGTTCGATGAAATTATAAATTCGATGAAAACCATTAGTTTGACTCGAATAAGTTTGCAAGTGAGTAGAGAAGAGGGGATTAGATAGTTTGTAATAAAGTAAAATAAAATGTAGTAAACAGAATAAGTAGAAAGGAAAGAATACATCGAAATTTATAGTAGTTCGGTCATTGTGACCAACATCCACTTCCGTTTCCTCCTCCGTCGAGGTCACCAGCGTCCACTAATGGTCTTCCTATAATAGGCGAAGACCAACCACCTCTTTACAGTGCTTTTTCCTTTTCACGGGTTTTGGAGATAACCCTTACAAGTCTCACACTTCTTCTTAGATGATTACAAAACTAAAGAAAGAAAGGCGGAGGACTCTTGCACTTTTACAACACTTTTACACCCCAACACTTAAAAAAAAATTTCACACTTATATATCACTTTATTTCCCTTTCAAGCAAAAAATGGTGGGGTATTTATAGGCCCTAATGGCTTTAAAATTAGAGCCAAAAAGTGTCTCATCCCGGGTTTCTAGAGTACTGATGGTACCACCGCCTGACACTCTGACACTGGGTGGTACCACCACCTAATAGAGTCTCGATACTAATCTCTGGTGGTACCATCGCCTGATAGGGCGGTACCTCCGCTTGGCCGTAATAACTGCCGGCGGTACCACCGCTCAGTCGGGGCAGTACCACCACTTAGTCTAGACGGTACCACTACCCAGACCACCTGGGAGACAATTCCCTAGGTGGTTCCACTACCCCAATCTGGCAGTGCCACCTCCAGATAAGATCCATCAACTTGGTTAGGCCTTGAATCCAGCCCAAACTAGTCCAATTATGGGCCTAGTTGGCCCTTAATAGGGTTAATGGGATTACCTCCCAATCCTAACACTAATTATGTGCTAACTATGATTTTTAAGGCATACGCTAAACAAAACAAGTCCGATAAGTCTAAGTTTCTTCCGACGAACTTCTGGCGGACTTTCGATGATCTCTCGGTAATATTCCAATGGACTCCTGATAAGCTCCTAGACTTCACGATGATCTTCTTGGCGAGTTCCGACAAGCTTCTTCTTAGTCAATTCCGGTAGTATTTCCGACAACCTCCGAACTCCTAATGAACTCTCGAACTCCTAACGAAATCTCGATCTTGACTTTGGCACTTCATTTTGTTTTATGTCTTGATCGCTATCATAGCTAATCCTACACACTTTTCTCAACATATAGATTGGATCAAATAATTTACTAATTGATTTCATCATCAAAATCCGAGATTTAACAATGTTACCTTCTAAACCTATGAAAAGGAAAAAAGGGGTGTAAAGGGTAGTTAATTTTCGCTTGTTGAAAAAAAATTGGTAGTGGAAGCTGATGGCCTCAAGTGAAGAGGAATCGGGAGTGGATGTAGGTCATAACGACCGAACCACTATAAATCTAGTTTGCATTTACTTTAAGCTATTCATTTTCAGTGCAAATTGATTTTTTACTTTCATATACTTATGAACGTGTTTTCAAGTTAACATCTTTCCGATATTGGTTTTCATCGCAAGAATTTCCAAACCCATGAATTTTTACATAAGCACAAAAATTAACCTCCCCCCCCACCCCTTAGTGTCGATTTTGGTCATAACAATTGGTATCGGAGCTACGTTTTTCTTCGTTGAATTAACACCTAAGAGATATAGCTTTTTTCAGCTTTCAAGAGGGTGTTTTTATCACTCATCCTCCTATGTTCAATAAGACAGACTACACATATTGAAAAATATGAATGAGAGTTTTTTTCCTTTCTTTAAACCTAGATTTATGGAATATTATCGAATATGGTTTTCAACAACCCTCTAAACCTACAAATGAATGAAATGAATTTGAGAAAAAATTATTTTCATTAAATACAAAATCTATGAATGTTTTATTTTATGCTTTGGATAAAAATGAGTTTAATCATATTTTGACTTATGAAACTATATATGACATTTGGCATACTCTTGAAATCATACACAAAGGCACATGTAAGGTTAAAGAATCAAAAATTAATCTTTTGATGTATAGTTTTGAATTGTTTCGAATGGAACTAAGCGAAACCATTAGAGATATATACACCTATTTTATGGATGTCATCAATGATTTGAAAGCAATTGGTAAAAGTTTTTCTAATTTTAAACTTGTTAACAAAATACTAACATCCCTTCCAAAAAGTTGGGATCCGAAAGTGATGGCAATACAAGAGATAAAGGACTTGAACAATTTCTCTCTTGAAGAAATTATTGGGTCTTTAATGACCTATTAAATGACTTATATCAAACATGAGAATAACCTTCTAAAAAACAAGAAGGATTTAGCACTTTGAATAAATAGAAGACCACTTGAGAGAAAACACAAGTGATGACGATGATGATGACCTTGAACTCCTCATAAGTAAATTTAAAAGGTTTATAAAGCAAGAATCAAAAAATAAAAATGAACTTAAAAAGGACAAAACAACTTACTATGAATGCAATTGGTCAGGGCACTTCAAAAGTGAATATCCACAAGTGAAGAAAAAGCTACAAAAGAAAAAGAAGACACTCAAGGCTATTGAATCTCGGATTTTGATGATGAAACCAATTGATATGTGTTTATATTTTAATTTACATTTTGAGTGACGCAGGATGCTTCGATTAGGATGAGACAATTAAAGCAGGAAAAATCATGTTGGGCCGGAGGAACATGTCAAAAGATTGGACATCGAGCCGGTGGATCAGTCGACGTATCGATAGAAGGCTTCGGGCCATGGATTCGAGCATCAGGCCAAGAAGAGCGGACATTGCACCAAGAATATCAAAGTTGTGGAGCCAACTGGCCAATTGGGCAATAGGCCGTAAGAGAGGACGATGTGCCGAAGAATCTTACGAAGCGTCGAGAGATCAATGACATGCCGGACAACTTGATTAATGCTTAGTATTAATTATCTAGATCAAAGTTTGTTTTACATGTGCAAGATTAACTACGATAGCAAGGAAAGAAGCAAAATGAAGTCTCAGAGTCAAGGACGTGATCACGTTGGGAGTTCAAGAGTTCGTCGGAAGTCTAGACGTTTGTCGGAAGTTCTGGAGGAACCAGCCGAAAAGTCTTAGAGCTTGTTACAGAAGTTCATCAAAACTCACCAAGAAGATCGTCGTGAAGTCCAAGAGCTTACCGGGAGTCCGCCGGAGCATCGTCGAGGGTTCGTCGAATGTTCGCCGGAAGTTCGCTGGAAGCTCGTCGGAAGAATACACCTAGGGACTTTGTTTAGCTTAGCAAATGTCTTAGAATTTCGTAGTTAGCATGTAATTGGGCTTGGATTTGGACCAACCCAATTAGGGGCCAGCTAGGCCCATGTAAGAACTATGTTGAGCCCAATAAGAAGCCCAAACAATGCCCCAAGAAGTCTCACCGTCGTGATACAGTCTTCGAGACTATGTCAGGCGGTGGTACCGCCAGTCTAGGTGGTGGTACCGCCCAACACTGGCCCCTAGGCAGTGGTACCGCCCAGGACAGTGTTAGCCAAACTTACATTTGGCAGTGGTACCGCCTAGCGCAGGCGGTGGTACCGCCCGTGCCCAGGGAACCTAGGATTAGATGTTTTTAGACTCCAAGTTTGAATCAACTTGAAGCCTATAAATACCCCTCTCATCCCTGGGTAAAATACACAAGCACAGAGAGTCTAAAAGCAAAGAAACACTGCTATAATCTCTTTAGAATTTCCCTCCTCCAACTCTAAATTTAGAATTCTGTAAGAGGAGTGTGAGTGCTTGTAAGGGTTGCCTCCTAAGCCCGTCAAAAGGAGAAAAGCTGTAAAATGGTGGTTGGCCTTTGCTTATTAAAGGAAGGCCTCTAGTGGACATCGGTGACCTCATCAGAGGAGGAAGCCGAAAGTGGATGTAGGTCACGTTGACCGAACCACTCTAAAATCTGGTTTGCATTTACATTTGTGCAATTTATCTTTACTACAAACCTCTTTAAGTACTTACTACCTTCAATACTTTTATGAACTTGCTTTCAAGTTAAGTTTCCAAAAATGGTTTTACGTTGGAAACGGTTTTATCGTACGAAAGTTTTTAAACCATCGTTATCTTACCGCTGCACTAATTCATCCCCCCCCCCCCCCCCCCCCCTCCTCCTCTTAGTGCCGAACCCTGATCATAACAATTGGTATTAGAGCCTCATTTTCTCATTTGGTTTAACACTCAAAAGAAATGGCTCTTTTTGGCTTTCAAGAGGGTCACTCTCATTCGTCCTCCCTTTTTCAATGGGACGGACTACACTTATTGGAAAACTCGAATGAGAGTTTTTTTACTTTCATTGAATCTCAATTTGTGACACAGAGTCAAATTTGGTTTTCAAAGATCTTCTCTTCCAATGAACTATCGGAATGATTTGGAGAAGAAAGCTTTTTCTCTAAATGCAAAGGTTATGAATGCCTTGTTTTGCGTGTTAGATAGAAATGAGTTTAATCGAGTTTCTTTGTGCAAAACGGCTTTTGATATTTGGTGCACTCTTGAAATCACACATGAAGGGACTAGTAAAGTTAAAGATTAAAAAATTAAATTTTTAATACATGATTTCGAGCTTTTTCAAATGAAGCCGAGCAAAACCATTGTTGACATGTACATCTGTTTTATGGATGTCATTAATGGTTTAAAAGCTCTTGGCAAATGTTTTTCGGATTTTGAGCTTGTAAATAAGATTTTGCATTCTCTTAGTAAGAGTTAGGATTCAAAAATAATGGCTACTCAAGAATCAAAAAACTTGAACCAATTTCCAATCGAAGAACTAATAGGGTCCTTGATGATCTATGAAATGACATGCAATGCACGTAAAGAACATGAGAACCACCTTCCAAAGAATAGGAAGGATTTTGAACTTAGAACAATTGAAGACCACTCGAGTATAAGTTCAACTGATGGTGAACTCGAACTACTCATGAAACTTAAAAAGTTCATGAAACAAAAATTAAAGAACAAAAAGAACGTAATTACTTGCAATGAATGCAAGAAGAAGAACACAAATTGGGATGAATCGAGCTCATCCGAAGACGATGAGAAAATCAACAAAGGTGACGTGGCAAACTACGCCTTAACGGCTTTCGACAATGAGATAATCAAAATGCCTTTGATTTATTTCTAAATTACATGATGCTTTTCATGAGTTAATTTTAATTTAGTTTAGAATAATTATTTTTTCTTGAAAATTGCATGTTTATAAATGAAAATGCAAAAAATTAGAAATTATGCTTATCTGTTAATTTTGAACATAATCATGAAAATTGCATGTGTTATGATAAAGGAACAAAATGTTAGACTTAAATTATGTTAGATGTTTTTATGATAAATTGTATCTTGTTGATTTTTGATTTTGATTGAAAATGTGTTATAAGATCATGCTTGAGGCTTTAATGATGTAATGAAGTAATAATCCGCATCTTGATGATTTTCGTATTACCTATTGACTTTGATTTTAATTGAAAATACTCTATGCAATAATGCATGATGTTTTAATGACATAATGATATAAGACGTAATAAAAATGTTAACCAATTTTGTATCATTCTTGATGATTTTATATTATACATGAGAATTTGAAGTAATGATTTGAAATCATATGTTTTAGAATTACATGTTATACCATGAAAACTTGAAACTTTATTTTGGTATCATGCTCAAAGTAATGATGATTTTCTTTTGTGATTTATGGCTTGTTGATCCTTGTCGTGATGAAAGTGGCTTTTTCAATTTTAAAAATGATGCATGTTTTGATTTGGCATAAAAAAGACAAAGGCATGCTTGTACGAAACAAACAACTAAAAAAAGGAAAGCGTTCTCCTTGAAAAATGATTTCGATTTGATTATTTGAATTTGAATGAGTTTTACTCAAATCATGATCTTGATCTCTTGGAATAACCTGTGATTATTTTTTTTTAATCAAGATCTCTTCTTTATACTCTTACGATTTTTTCCTTGGTATTTTATTTAAAGAAGAAATTTACTATATGAATCATGTCTTTTGGTATTCAAGTGGTCTTATCTTTCATGACATGATTTTTTCTGTATTTATGACTTGTATGCCTTGAAATGATTGAAATATTTTATAATATTATGTTCTTTCCTTCTTCTTTCTTGTTTCCAATAATAAAATGGGAAGAAGTTTTGATCATGCATGGTAGAATGTAATTTGACAAATTGATACCATCATGATGTGAAATATTTATGATTTAAAATGATGCATGTAATACTTATGCTTCTTATTATGATGATATATGTGATGTATTGCATATAATGTGTATCACAAATGCTCTAAATGATGAATGATGGGTATCATGATCAAAATGTTTATAAATGCTTAAAAATTTTAATATTTCAATATCATGTATGATATGATCATAATGATGATTGATTTATTTTTCAATATCGTGCATGAAAAATGAAATATAAGGTTTTGAAATTATGCATGTTTTAATTTGAAGATATAATGATACACAAATAAGATTGATACTTTATCCTTTGTCATGATTTGAAATTTGTGTAAATGGAAAAAGAATCACAAAATTGTATTCTTCCTTTCTTTTTGACAATGACAAAGGGGGAGCAAAATTTGCTAGAAAGCAAATTTGCTTGCTTGCATAATTCGAAAAGAGGTAAACTTGCTAGCTTGCTAATCTCAAAAAAGATGCAAGAAATGTTATCTTGTAAATCTCAAGAGAAGCAAAGTTTGCTAAGTTACACATTTCAAAAAGAGGCAAAATAATCCATCTTGCACATCTCAAAAGATGTAAAATTTTACTAACTTTTTTATGTGTAAAATTTGATAGCTTGCATACTATAAATTTGTATACCAAAAGTGATATCTTGTATATCTCAATATGCAAAACATGCTAACTTGCACTTTGCAACGAAAGCAAAATTGCTAAGCTCAAACATTGCAAAGGAAGCAAAAATAATCGCACTTCTCAAAAGAGAAGAAATTGCTATCTTGGAACATCACCAAGAATTACTAGCTTGAAATCTCAAGAAGATGCAAAAATATGCCATCTTGCACATCGCAAAGAAAAGCAAATATGCCAACTTGCACATCCTTAAATTTGCTAGCTTTCAAATTACATGATGATAAAACTTGATATTATGTTTTTCATGCAATGAATTGAACTTGTATTCCGAATACATAAATAGTTGGACTTCTCCTTTTTATTAATGACAAACGGGGAGAAGTATGTTGATGTCATGCATGATTTGATCATAACATATTGCTTGGATTTTTGAATCCAAGAGTTTCTATCAATATGGCATATTGATAGAGGGAGTTTATTTAAACTCCGAGAGTTAAGGTTAACTCCATCGTCAATTAGTTGTCATCATCAAAAAGGGGGAGATTGTTGAATCTCAGATTTTGATGATCAAACCAATTGATATGTGTTTCTGTTTTAATCTACGTTTTGAGTGACGTAGGATGCTTCAATCAAGATGAGACAATTAAAGCAGGAAAAATCATATTGGGCCAGAGGAACATGTCAGAAGATTGGACATTAGGCCCGTGGATCAATTGACATATCGACAGAAAGCTTTGGGCCATAGATTTGGGCATTAGGCTAAGAAGAGCAGACATTACGCCAAGAATATCGAAATTGTAGAGTCAATTGGCCGATTGGGCAATAGGCCATAAGAGAGGACGATGTGCCGAAGAATCGGACAAAGCGTCGAGAGACCAATGACATGCCGGACAACTTGATTAATGCTTAGTATTAATTATCTAGATTAAAGTTTGTTTTACATGTGCAAGATTAACTACGATAGCAAGGCATGAAGCAAAATAAAGTCTCGGAGTTAAGGACGTGATTACGTTGGGAGTTTGAGATTTCGTCGAAAGTCCGAACGTTCGTCGGAAGTTCTGGAGGAACTAGCCGAGAAGTCTCAGAGCTTGCCAGAGAAGCTCGTCAAAACTCACCAAAAGATTGTCGTGAAGTCCAGGAGCTTACTGGGAGTCCGCCGGAGCATCGTCGAGGGTTCGTCGAATGTTCGTAGGAAGCTTGTCGGAAGAATAGACATAGGGACCTGTTTAGCTTAGCAAATATCTCAGGATTTCATAGTTAGCACGTAATTGGGCTTGGATTTGGGCTAACCCAATTAGGGGCCAACTGGGCCCATGTAAGAACTATGTTGGGCCCAATAAGAAGCCCAAACAATGCTCCAAGAAGTCTCACCATCATGGCATAGTCTTCGAGACTATGTTAGGCGGTGATACCGCCAGTCTAGGCGGTGGTACCGCCTAGCACTAGCCCCCAAGCGGTGGTACCGCTTAGGATAGTGTCAGCCAAACTGACACTGAGCAGTGGTATCGCCCGTGCCCGGGGAACTCGGGATGAGATGTTTTTAGGCTCCAAGTTTGAATCAACTTGAAGCCTATAAAATACCCCTCTCATCCCTGGGTAAATTACACAATCACAGAGAGTCTAAAAGCAAAGAAACACTATTGCAATCTCTTTAGAATTTCCCTCCTCCAACTCTAAATTTAGAATTCTATAAGAGGAGTGTGAGTGCTTGTAAGGGTTGCCTTCTAAGCCCGTCAAAAGGAGAAAAGCTGTAAAAGGGTGGTTGGCCTTCGCGTATTGAAGGAAGGCCTCTAGTGGACATTGGTGACCTCGTCGAAGGAGGAAACCGAAAGTGGATGTAGGTCACGTTGACCAAACCACTCTAAAATCTAGTTTGCATTTACATTTGTGCAATTTATCTTTACTGTAAACCTCTTTAAGTGCTTATTGCCTTTAATACTTTGACAAACTCGCTTTCAAGTTAAGTTTCCGAAAACGGTTTTACGTTGAAAACAGTTTTATCGTACAAAAGTTTTTAAACCATCGTTATCTTACTACTGCACTAATTCACCGCCCCTATTAGTGTCGACCCCTAATCCTAACAAAGGTGACTTGAGACGATTCGAGTGCATCCAAAGACAAGGAGCAAACTACGCTTTGGTGATTTTTGACAATAAGGTAAATAACTCAACCAAAACCCCTTAACTTAACTATGAAATTACTTGATATATTTCATGAGTTATTTTTAAATTAGTATATAAAATATAAAAAGAAATGGGGGGAAGAAAGGGGGGAGGGGGGGATCATGCTTCTCTTTCTAGTGATCTTAAAAAAAAAATTTGAGTATGACAATTGCATGTTAACTCCTAGCACTAAGTATGAAGAGTTAGATTCACTTAAAGAAGATAAATATACTACTATAACAAACGATAATACAATGCTTTTATATGGAAGGCTAGGGCATGCTAATATAAAGTCAATTACATAAATTGAAAGTAAAGAATTTTAGCTATTTTTAATCTCATAGTAATCAATGTAAATTATTTTCAACGAATTTTCCAAATGTAAGAAAACTGATTTTGATGGTGAGTTTGAAGTTAACAAATTGAATTCGAATGAAATTTTTCCAATCGAATCATGTACATCTATGATGATAGCAAACTTGTATGATGATAAAAATGAATATTATATTTTTCATGCAATGTGTTGAACTTTTTATCTCTAAACACATAAGAGATGGAACTTCTCCTTTTTGTTGATGACAAAGGAGGAGAAGTATGATGACATGACATGTTATGTATAAGTTTATGATGACATGTTGCTTGGATTTTTTAATCCAAGAGTTTCTATCAATAAGCCATATTGATAGGGGGATTTTGTTTAAACTCTGGGAGTTAAGATTAACTCCGTCATCAAGTAGTTGTCATCATCAAAAAGGGAGAGATTGTTGAATCTCGTATTTTGATGATGAAACCACTTGATATATGTTTATGATTTAATATGTGTTTTGAGTGACATAGGATACTTCGATCAGGATAAGACAATTAAAGCAGGAAAATCATGTTGGGCCGGAGGAACATATCCGAAGGTTGGACGTTGTGCCGGTGGATCGGTCGACGTATTGATAGAAGGCTTCGAGCCGTGGATTTGGGCATCGGGCCAAGAAGAGCAGAGATTGTGCCAAGGATATCGGAGTTGCGGAGTCAACTAGCCGATTGAGCAATAGGCCGCAAGAGAGGACGATACGCCGAAGAATCGAACGAAGCGTCAAGGGACCAATGACATGCCGGACAACGTGATTAATGCTTAGTATTAATTGTCTAGATCGAAGTTTGTTTTACATGTGTAAGATTAACTATGATAGAAGGCATGAAGCAAAATGAAGTCCCGGAGTCAAGGACGAGATCACGTTGGGAGTTCGAGAGTTCGTCGGAAGTCCGGACGTTTGTCGGAAGTTCTGCGAGAACCAGCCGAGAAGTCATGGAGCTTGCCAGAGAAGCTCGACGAAACTCACCAAGAAGATCGTCGTGAAGTCTAGGAGCTTGCCGGGAGTCCACCGGAACATTACCGGAAGAATTGACATAGGGATTTGTTTAGCTTAGAATATGTCTTAGGAATCGTAGTTAGCACGTAATTGGGATTGGATTTGGGTCAACCTAATTAGGGGCCAGCTAGGCCCATGTAAGAATTGTATTGGGCCCAATAAGAGACCCAAACAGTGCCCAAAGAAGTCTCACTGTCGTGACACAGTCTTCGAGACTGTGTTAGACGGTGGTATCGCTAGTCTGGGTAGTTGTACCGCCCCTGGCAGGGTGCCAGGTGGTAGTACCGCCCAGCACAGCCCCCCAGGTGGTGGTACCGACCAGGACAGTGTCAGTCAAACGGACACTAGGCGGTGGTACTGCCCATGCCCGGGGAACCCGGGATGGGAAAGATTTAGGCTCCAAGTTTGAATCAACTAGAAGCCTATAATTCACCCCCTCTCTTAGTGTCGACCCTGATCCTAACAATCCTAACTTAATTTATTCTCTAACTATGATATTTAAGACATGATTACTGCATTTCTTGTTCCAATGCATCAATTGCTCTTCTGGCGAACATCCGATGAACTCTCGCAATGCTCCGGCGGACTCCCAGCAAGCTCCTGGACTTTGCGACAATCTTCTTGGTGAGTTTCGATGAGCTTCTATAGCAAGCTTCTGGACTTCTCGATTGGTTCCCACAGAACTTCCGACGAACGTCCAGACTTCCGTCAAACTCTCGAACTCCCAACATGATCTCGATCTTGACTCCGGCACAATACCTGCTTTATGTCTTATTGCCATTGTAGTTAATCCTGTACACTTTTCTCAATATTTAGATTAGATCAAACAAATTACAATTGACTTCATTATCAAAATCCGAGATTCAACAATCTCCCCCTTTTTGATGATGACAATCAATTGATAATGGAGTTAACCTAAACTCCCCCTATCTATATGCCTACTTAAGAAAAGATTTTCTTGAATTCAAGAAACAAATTGCTAAGATTAGTTAATTAAACTTATCAATATGCACATCATGATTCCTATCATGATCTATCATTCTCAAAATACGATGCCAAGTATGATGTCAAGTCATGATATCTATTTTCAAGTATGGTATATCAAATGTGAAAGATGACAAAGATAGCAATTCATCATTCTATGGCAAGATATCAATTACAAAATAGCAAGTTAAGCTTTAGATATCATATTATGAAATACATTGCATACATTTGTCATCAATTTACCACATTTCGGTATTATTTATCCCCCTTTGTCATCAACAAAAAGGAGAACAATTCAACAATCCAAGTGTGGTAAAGATTCATGTCACATTTCAAATTGTAAAGAAATTCATACCAATCATATTTCAAGCATTCATGACATGGTATCATTCAAAAGTTCTCAACATTAAAAGTTATAAATATTAAAGAGATGGCTTCCATCAACTTCTCCCTTTTTATTTTTCATTAAAACTTTGCATGAAGAAGGAGAGTAAGGAGGAAAATCCAACTTTGAATGAAGTTAAAAATGATAAAAGAGTTTCACTAAATCATGCTTCAATTTTCATAAGGATCAAAATATTCATGTGAAATCAAATCCTCATTCTTGCAAGTGTTCATCTCATAGAAAAGTTCTTCCTTCATTAAGAAGGAATTCATGTGAAAGAATCATCATATGAAGGATAAAAGAATTCCGAGAATTAATCTTCATGAGAGGAGCATCACATCAAAACCATTTCTCAATAAAAATTCATAAGGGATAAATCCGAGAGATGATTTGTCAATGAAATCTATGAAGTGATTGAGTGTATCAAAAGTGATGGAGTAAGAGTATGAAGTGAACTTGATATTGCATAAACTCCATTCAAGAAGATAGTCTGAAAAAGAAATATAACAACTCGTGCATTCGGACAAATTAACATTCCTAACTCTTTTCTAATAAAATCAAATTATTCTTCACTTAAAGGCTTTGTAAAAATATCGGCTAATTGATGTTTTGTATCAATAAACTATAGGATTACATCATGATTAGTGACATGATCTCGTATAAAGTGATGCCTAATATCAATATGTTTTGTTCTAGAGTGTTGAATGGGATTCTTTGTTAAACATATTGCACTTGTGTTATCACATTTTATGGGGATATTTTTAAGATGAATCTTACAATCCTCTAAAGTATTTTTCATCCACACAACTTGTACATAGCATGCACTAATTGCAATGAACTCGGCTTCGGTTGTAGATAATGCAACCGAATTTTGTTTCTTGGAAGTCCAAAAAATAAGTGCATGTCCTAAAAATTAACATGTTCGTAATATGCTTTTCTATCTAATCTACATCTAGTAAAATCCACATCAGCATAAGGAATTAGCTCAAAGTTCTCAGATTTTGGATACCATATGTTAGGATCAAAAGCGCACTAAGAGGGGGGGGTGAATTAGTGCAACGGAAAACTTTCACTATTTAAAAACTTATTTCAATTAAAGCTGATTCAACGAGAATGGTTTCAACTCAATTCGTTTCGGAAGGAATTTGAACTTGAAACCTTTTGTGAAAGTGCAAGAGAAGACTAAGGTGATTTGCAGCAATGTAAGTTGCACAAATGAAAAGCGTCGATTTCATAAAGTCTTCATATGATTAAAGCAGATCTCGAAAGATGTTTATCTTAAAGCATATGTAGACATAGTTAAAACACAGTAAGGAGGAGAAGTAGTTACTATAAAAGAAAGTTGCTCAAAGTAAATGCAAACCGAGTTTTAGAGTGGTTCGGTCAACGTGGCCTATATCCACTTTCGGCTTCCTCCTCTGATGAGGTCACTGGCATCCACTAGAGGCCTTCCTTCATTAGGCGAAGGCCAACCATCTTTTACAGCTTTTCTCCTTTTGCCGGGCTTAGGAGACAACCCTTACAAGTTTCACTCCTCTCTTGAATGATCTCAACACTTAGAAAAGAAGGAGGAGAACTCTAGCACTTTTTCAACTCTTTAACACTTCAAAAACTTAAAATATATCAAGATTTCGTTCTCCTTTCATGCAGAAAAGGGTGAGGTATTTTTAGACCCCAATGGCATTCAAAAATGGAGCCAAGAAGTGTCTCATCCTGGATTTCCGGGGTCCTGGTGGTACCACCGCCATTACTGGGTGGTACCACCGCCTAATAGAGCTCGGAGACCAAGCTCTGGTGGTACCACCACCCAAAATTCCTGGGAGGGCACTGCTTTTCAGGCAGTGCCACCACTAGCCATGAATTCAAGGGCCGAATGGGCTGCTCCATTTGACCCAATTAAGGGTTGTTAAGGGCCCAGTTGGCCCCTAATTAATTTAGTAGGATTACCTCCCAATCCTAACTTAATCTACACTCTAACTATGATAAATAAGACATAATTACTGCACTTCGTGTTCTAATGCGTCAATCACTCTTCCGGCGAGCTTCCAGCATACTTCTGGCGAATATCCAACGAAACTCTCAAATTCCTAACGTGATCTTAATCTTGACTCTGGCACAACACCAACTTTATGTCTTACTGCCATCGTAGTTAATCATGCACACTTTTCTCAACATACAAATTAGATCAAACAAATTACAATTGACTTCATCATTAAAATCCGAGATTCAACACCATAATCCTAGATTTGTGGTTCCGTTAAAATATCTAAGTATTCTCTTAACTGCTTTAAGATGAGATATCTTAGGATTAGATTGAAACCTAGCACAAAGTACTGCACTAAACATGATATCCGATCTAGTTGCGGTGAGGTAAACTTTCTATCATACCCCTATAAGCTTTTTGATCAAAGCTTTCTCCACTTTCATCAATTTCTAACTTAGTGGAGGTGCTCATGGGAGTGTTGATAGCCTTTGAGCTATCCATATTAAACCTTTTTAGTAAATCTAAAGCATATTTTGTTTGACTAAAAAATATATCGTTACTTATTTGTTTGATTTGTACGCCCAAAAAGAAAGTTAATTCTCCCATCAAACTCATTGCAAATTCAAGACTCATACTCTTAGCAAATGACTCACATAGAGATCCATTCATAGAAAAGCCATTAAGAAAAGTATTTTTAATATCCATTTGAAACAACTTAAAATTATTACTAGTAGCATAGGCAAGGAGCATCCTTATGGCTTCTAATCGAGCCACAGGAGCGAAGGTTTCTTCGTAATCGATACCTTCTTCTTGATTAAAACCTTTGGCCACTAATCTAGCATTATTTGTAACTACGATACCAAATTCATCTTGCTTGTTTCTAAAGACCCATTTAGT